>JAUZTA010000001.1:19726286-19741032 GCA_034780835.1 Ctenochaetus striatus
AAATAGTGAGGAAGTGATCATATCCCTGTAAAATACTTATATATTTATGGTTAATTTACTATTGCTTTAATACTTTACAAGCTCATTTTTGAGTCTGAAAAACCATACAACTTAAAGGGTACATTTAATTTAGTGTAGATCTCTACCAGGTGTGTCTAGGTGTGTGTCAGTGGGGAACAGCAATTGCAGGGAAGGCTAGGTATTAAAGGGGTATGCATGAGAGGAATGGAATAAAGAGGGGACAAAGTGCATGTTGCATAATTAGCGTCTCACTAGAGTAGAAGGGCAATCAAAACTTAACCACAATTACCTTAATTTGATTTGCAAATTTGGACATGAACAATTTAAAAATACGAGCAAGTAAAATGTTTGTTTCAAATGAAAAAATGCTAACAAAAGGATCCATCAACATCACTGCAAATGTTGTCCTCAGTGTGAACAAATTTCCAAACTTCCTAAGGGACAGTTAAAAGAGTGATGAGTCAGCAGTCAAATGCAGCATAAAATGAAGCAGTCAGTTAAACTGTTTGGCTTTTATGTCAAACTGTGAATCACCGCAACACTAACAACTCCTTAAGCATGCAGTCGTAAATGCACAAAAAACATTACACTTTTGTAGTTGTATGCAAAAGTAGTTAATTTGTCCCTCATGTGTCTTTGCATTGATCACATAAAGTTAGAACCAGCTGATCTATAAAGCAAAATGGCTAACTTTTCCACAGTCGAACCTGATTTAAGTGTCAGGCCCAGTTAAAAGTGTTGTCAACATCAGGTAAATTTGCATGAAAAACCTTTAACCACTCTTAACAACATTTCCCGATCTAATTATTTAAACAGTGTCACAACTGTTTTCTTTCCCCATGTAAGCATCTATTTTGGTGGCACAGGCATGCTGTTTGTATGTGGCCTTTGTAGGCCACATCTTCCTCTGCGGCTTCTTGATCTGCGTATTTCTGAACCCACCCATTTATTTTGGTTTGTCATAAACTATATTTATCTTTTTCTCTCTGACAATTGGGACTTGAAAAAGAACATAGTGTGGAGAGAAAAGCCCAAATTGCTCTCCCTTTCTGGCGCTCTCTCACAGTCAAAAGAATCTCTTGAAGTCTGCAGTACAGTATATACAGTGCCGCCATTCTGTGAGCCAGCTTTTAAGTATTCATGCAATACTTTAACATGCTTGTAATTGTAACTCATAAAAAGGCTCACTGGTCGACTTGTTGACAAAGACATGCACTAAATACAATGTTTAACGTCAAACAAGCATACATGCACATGTTCATGCAAAAAAAAAAACATTTGAGAAAACCAAGCAGATACAAAGTATAAGACAGAACATTCTTTGTCATGAAACTATCTGAGGGTAAACAATGACAAATGACCTTGCTCAGGCATCGACAGGTACAATTATGTGTTTGGTAAGTAAGCGTGTAAACTTTAACTGTTATGAACCAGTTATTGTAATCGTGTGAAGTTACTTATAGTAACTAAAAAAATATATATTAAAAAGTGTTCTATTAAAAAAATGTATAGTTATTATTTACAATAGGAATATATACATATATAAAATGCAGTACAATGATGCTGTATATCTAATGTTTCACTGAATCATAAAGACAGCTTATACGTTCAAAACTTTGTCTAAAAAACGTGGAGATTTTTTTAATATATTGTGAGCTCAAGATTTATATCTTTACTATTATTTTAGAGGATAATTACAGTGTTTTTTGTCTGTCTGATCTGTCTGCTGTCTCCATGTCTGTGCGCTAATATGACTGATGACCATTTACACACTCAATCAGACTTGAGAGTGGGGACATGTACCTCCCTGCAACACCGTGTTGTTTCAGAGCTACTGTCTTGGAACAGTTAGAAGTTTACCTCTGACAGGGTTTTCGTTGACTCTCGTTGCTCTTTAAAGAAGCATGCTGACTAAAAGAAAACAGACAATCTTGTCCACCCACACAAACTTCCCTCTTTCACTAAAAATTTTGACAGCTCTACTCCAAAGAGCTAGCGCAGACTGAGCGAATAAGCCACAGCTAGAACTTGAAGGCTTAAATGATGCAAGAGGGTGGGCAGCTACTCAGGAGGATGAATCAGAATTTCTCAGTGCATGGGTATACACTCTAAATATGAATTATTAAGTGACTATCATACCCCCATAGTATGAAAATAAATCCAGGGGTGGATGAAATGAGAACGGGCTGAGGTAGTGGACCTGAATGCTGATGTGGAAAGAGATCCCAAAGGAGGTACAGGTACTAAAAGGCCACCTCTAAGCTTGCTTGGATCTCCTGCTGCAAGCGCTTGATTGTGCCTTTTAACCTCTGACATGGTAAATCACAACACAGTCTGTGACTGTCAGCGCTCCAACACCTCACTGGGCTTTGAGTTTGCTGTAATGATCAGATGAAGCAAAGTTATTGTTAGAAAATAGCAAACTATAGCATTAACCTTGTGTAAGTGCTATAAAAGGGCCTAATTTGATTAATATTGCACCTGTTCAAGCAACTAATGCTGAACCAACTTAGTAAAAGGGTTAACAATTAATAAATAAATAGATGCAACTATTTCTATAGATCTCACAATGTGGAAGAGATAAGTGGAGTAAACTACATTCTGCCATTTTATGCCATTTGTTTTTAGTAAGCTTTGAAATGAAAGGGTTGAGAGCCTGGAGGTTAATGTTAGTGAATTTTCCACCACAAGATGGGGTCTGTCTTTGAGGTTTAAGTCCTCTGCGAACATGCTTATGTGGCTCTGGGACACACTGCCCTGGGACTGTCACAACCAAGAATTACAAAGCAATACAATTTGTGCCTCTTGTGTTCACATCATAATCCTTAAATAAACCCACCCCCACACAGAGCTAAACTGGTCTACTTACACACCCACCACATTTTGGGACAATGGCTGTTAACGTCACAAGCTTTGAAAATGTTAAAAATAGGTTGAACCCAGTGTTTTCTTGTAACATGCTCTCCAAGTCAGGGGATATGTATTTAACATGTGAGGAAGAACTTTATTTAACTGTTACTTCCCTCATTTTCAAGTTAGCAAATTTAGTTAAATTAACTATGAGAGGAAGCATGCAGATTATAATTTTAAGATGAAAAAAAATTCAAAATGTAAAAGCTTTTGTAAATGAAACATTTCCAAAAGGCAGTTTTTTTCAATACGGTGTACCTTGAAAGAATTGAGTTTTTCCACTTTGTAGGATGGACTCAGTGTCTGTGTCTTTTCTGGGAATGCTACAGAGGCCAACCGTAATGATAAAACATCTGGAAAACTGTTGTCAAACAAAAAAGTGTTCAATAAAACTGAAGCTGAAGAGAGCAAAGTAAATTTTTATATTCATCAAGAATGTTTTTGTATAGTAAAGAGATGAAAGCTCAGAAAAGCAAACATATTTTGTGGTCTTACGTCACACCAGATCCAAGCTGTAACATCATAACACATCACACCTGATCATATGGCTTTAAACCCTCAACCCTGCATGAATCCCCCATAGAAAGTTATACCAGACTGAACCTTTGGGAGCAAAGCCAACTTAACCTCAACCATGTGCATATGAGCATCCAGCCAGGCAATGTTGAGCTCAGTCCAGCATATGGTTTTAGCCAAGGCAGAAGGAGGCTGTGTGAAACCAAATAAAATGCAAACCCTGAGACCGAGGTTGCAAGAATTGTCTCTAAGCTATAAAACCCAATAAATATCTCTTCACTATAAAACTGAGCTATACTAATAAAACTACACAAGAAGTTATGATAGATATGTTTTAAAAGATAAATAAATAAAATCGTTTTATTACATATCACCAATGTCAAATATCCAGTTTAACTTGTGCTGCATCCAAGTGCGGATCTCCAGTGAGGACACGATGAGGAATGTCTTTTGACTTAACATATCGTCCCCAGGTGAAAGAAAGAGAGCATCTATAAATCTAGGCTTGATATAAAATACACATAGTTACTAAGTAAAGGAAAAGAAACTGAAGTAAAGGAAATATCAGTTACACTGAGATCATGACTCTCAGCACCAGTAAAATGTTTGCAACGTCATGAGTAATACTCCTGGATGTATAATAAATACCACATGATGGAAGGTTGCACCGATTAGAATAAAGGATGATGACACTTACTAATGGTTAATAATTACACCCCTCTTCATATTAATCCTGTTATATGTCATTTCTGGTTTGTTAAATTAAACACAAAAATCACATGCACTGACTTTTTCAAATTAAAATGTCTCAAAACATTAAATCTGTGTAAGGTTACACTGTATGTTTTGTTGAGCTGTATCCTAAAATTATTTTAAATATTCAAGTTAAGTTCCATACTATCACCATCCAAGGTAACAGTGTGTTTCGTTTAGTTGCAGGAACCCTCCCTATGTGTACATATGTCTGTATGTAAGTCTGTATGTATGCGTGTATGTATATATATGTACATACACAAATACACACATAATAGGAGACCAAGAGAGAACAGTTGTTGTTTGTCTGACCGTTCATTGGCCCTATAATTCACTCTTTACGTTGTGGTGTCTTAAAATAGGATTTTACAGTCATAGCTTTTATTTCCAAATAAAACACAGTCTTGCACTGTATAAGCCTGTTAAGAGTGTATCCAACAGTATCTTGCAAGCTTGGTCCCAAAGCGCCCAAACTGCACAACAAAGCATAAAGCCTGTACTGGTGCCAGAGTCTGACCGTCTGCTTTCACTATCACAGCCAGCTGTTTGTTCTCCTCTTCTCTGTCTCTCTTCTTCCTCAGGTTTTTCACACTCCAAGCACCAAAAGGAGAATAAAGGGAGCAGTCCAAGAGGGAGAGAGAAGGTTTTCTAGAATTCACCTTTAATCTCATATACAGAATGTGGCATATGCCATGTAAGAAGGGAAATAAATAAAGTGGTAGGTAATATTAGAGATGAGAGTTGAAGGTAGAAAGGTACAAAGAAAGAGAGCAACTGAGGAGAAGAGAAGGAGAAGAAAGAGTGGGTTCATATTTCTTTTCTCTAGCATATAATGAATATTCTCTGATGTGAGAAGGAAATGTTAACAAGTCATTCTCAAGAGATGGAGAGCGTGGATACAGCTTTCAATTTCTACTTTTCTGACCCCAAGCTTCAAAAATGCTGCCAAGTGTTCGGGCTGGACAATATGAACCAAAAGTCATATATCCTGGTATTTTCAGGCTGAATGCAGACTTGGGTAAATATTTTGTGGACCACAATGGTGTCACGCTTGGTTCAAATGCCTTTGCACCACTTCACTTTGCACATGTTCATTTCCTGCTTACCACCATAACACTGAAATATAAAATACAGTTTAACACAAACATGGATAAAACAATGCAAAATCATCACCTGAAGCTCCTTGACAGCTAAATTAAAAATTTTAATTGTGCATTGTGCAAAAGTACAACACTTATGCTTTATCACAATACAATACCATCCAAAATCTAGTATGATGTCTAATCTAACATCAACTTTTTTTTTTAATATCAATATTTTGCCCTATCAAATGTCTTAATTATTAACCAGTACTGCTTTTGTAACCTAACGTTTTTTTTCCTCTCTTAATTCTGTAAACACACATCAAATTTGCAAGAAAATGACTGTGCACCATGTTCCGATGATGTGTCAATCTATTATGGTCGATCCAAATGGCTTTTCCTCGAAACCTTCTTCAAACTCTCACCTGACAACAGATAAGAAGCTGTAGCTGCTTCTTGCAAAAGAATTTCCAGGATGTTCATTCTCCTTGTCCATGCATAACAGTAGCCCTCAGGTTAATTTAAGAGACTGCATGCATCCAAGGGTGAATGAAGTGTGGTTTGTTTGTGGTGGAATTTTTTTGGCTGCTGTCAATTGCAAGCTACCATCATCCTGCTGGAAAAATCCAGCTGTTGGAGTGCAGCAGAAGCTGGTGTAGCAGCTATTTGACAGAGGCACTGCAGTCCACAATCACATCAGAGGCCCACAATCACATCACAGTGAGTGATAATACACTCCAGAATGGAAGGGTTTTGAGTGCTGTCTATGCGAGTACTGATGGCCGGACTGTCAACTGCAAAAAGGATATGCTGATTCCCCGCAGCCTATATGTCACTTGACAGGTGGGGGGAGAAGGAGGAGGAGAATGTGGTTTGGGTCTCTCCATTGGCCCATCACTCTGGCCAACCAATGCAAGGTGATGGGGGCTTATTGACTTGTCTGGCTTGATGGTCACTCAGTGGCGGACACAGCTGCAAGCAACATCCTTCAAGGCTAAACCAAATGGTCAAGCGCGATCAAATCCTTTGCCCGCTAACCTCTTTACACCCAAATACTCCAGAGACTTCCCTCAAACCTGCCTTTCCCACCCACCTCCCTATGGCAGCAGGGAGGAATGCATTATGGAGATTGATGCCATATACACCATTTTCATACCTCCTTGAAAGTGAGTCACAGGAGGGACTCCAAAAACAGTAATTCAGATCATGTCTGTCCAAGCACAACAATGACATGGTCTTTGCTTTTTGAGTGTTTCTCTAAAACCATAAATGTGCTGTTTACTGCTGTCATACATACATTTATATATAAAAAAGTTGTTTTTGAGTCAGACATTTTCAGAAAACATATTGATACTATAGTGCTTCATCAGCATTATAAATAAAGACATGCAAATGAAAAGTTTTTTTTTCCTTTTTTTTGAAACAGATTACTGTGGACTGTAAGACAGTGATGCCCAAAGAATCTAACAGAGGTCTGCTTACTCGATATGTCAATAACTCTCAGGAAACATTTGCCAGGACATCATGTTTTACAGTTTACTATCACAGTCTTCTAAATGTAAAGATTTTCAAAATTTTTTTTAACATAAATCTAATAAGGAAAGGGGCAGTAAAAGAGATGGCAAGCCATGCTTTTGACTCCTAACAGGTGTGTTTGCTCTGAGATAAGACAATCCTGTTTTGGAGGGAGCTTTAGGAGAGTAGACTTCTCTCCTCAGACTGTAAATAGAGATGAACCTACTTTAGATGAACTCCTAATCAGCCTCCAGACAAAGACCATCTCTCTGATGACTGGTGAAGGGTATTCATTGGAGAGGAGTTTAACATCATTGCGTCTGATTGACTGGGCTCTCAACCGCCGTGGGTTAAGGGGGCTCCTGGGGTTAGTCTGGTCGGACAGAACACGAGAAAGCAAGAGGGAGAGACAGAAAAGAGAGGCAGAGGAAGAGAAGGAGAGAGAGGGCCCTCCGGTAAATGGGCAGTCCACTGAGAGTTGTGCAGCAGTCTAATGGAGCCTCATCACGGCCAGTCTGTCAGTCAGTCAGGTGAAACAAGGTCTAACAGGGTCCTAATGAAGACAGCTTCACACCAAGTTGTCTTGAGATACACTTATTATCCATCTTCCATACTGTGGAATATTGGCCACTCAAGTCATGAACAAGAGCAAAGGAAGATCCAACTTTAAGACCAAGACAGCCAACAACAGATTTTGTTCATTCTCCTTAAAACAAGCATAGCTGAAGAACAGCAGAGGAGAAGAAGTACCTCTGCACTATACAGCTGTCTCTGTGTTGTAGACACAAGACTACAGGCTTAGTGTTGAAGATAACTACAGCTGTGCCAATACATAAAGTGCATAGAGAGTAATAAACATGCAATGTTCCAATCTTGTTATACTGAACATCAGAACTCATGGGACCCTTCTTGTCTTGTAAAAAATGCATGGATGGCATTATCTGGTATATGGACTCATAGATGCCATCTCTAATGGAAGTGAACCAATTTTTTTTTTGTTAACTATTTTTCTGGATTGCTTTTGTTTTGTATGATGGCTCCATCAAGCTATAAGAAGACATTTCATATATTAATTACTGCAGTTTGCAAATGTTTCCCCTATCTTATTAATAATACACAACCATGACATTGCTTAACTGTGCCATTAAATATGCATGTGCACATTGGGATCCAGAGTTTCCACAGAACATTTCCCTCTAAATGCTCCTAAAAAGTGAGTGAAGAGGGAATTCGGAAGATAATTCAAAGACAAAACTGAAGGTAGATAAGATGAGACTTTTTTTTTTACATTCTTCAGCTTAATTATATACTATACATCATCTACTACTAAGGCAAAACAATAAATTCTCTTTTCAGGCTACTTTAAATACTAACCCGAAGAGTTTTTTTTTTCTTTTTTTTCTATTGAAAACATTGCAACTATATTTTGTGACTAGTCTTGCAAATATGCTCCCCCTATTTAATGATCATCATCATATGTACCTGAGACCCCAGGAGATGTGTTTTCTCTGGTAAAGTTCTGGTACCATTTTCCTTTCAACCTGCAGTGGACTTGTTCACGTGATTCAGCTGTCACCCTGACTCTTAATATAGAGTTCAGTCTATAGTTGATACCTATCTTATAAATAGAGTAGCATTGGCTCATAAATCTGTTTACAAGTTCACCCTCCCTCTCTCATGCACCTGAGCGCTCTCTCTCTCTCTCTCTCTCTCTCTCTCTCTCTGTCTTTTCTAAACTTTCATATTTCAGATTTCACATCCTATTGAACAAGTTGCTGACAAGTGTCAAAGCAGCTACTTTATTTACTCTCTCCAGGGATCTGTCTTACTCTGATTTCTGTTACTTGATAGTGGGACATTTTAAAAACTCTCTTTATAACACATCAAGGTTTTTGTGTGTGACAATCAGCATCATAAGGAATCTGATAATGGACAAAGAGGAAAATGCTACAGTTTTAACACAGAATTTAAACTGTCAACTGATCGTTTTATACAGCATTTTTTAGTGTTTGAGTCAAGATGGAAAAAAATATTAAAGTGCTGTACTGCATGTAAATTTCATTAGTGCTTTTGGAACAGTCATGAATGAGACCTGCCACCAACAGGTAAAGATTTTGTAGGGTTAAGTTACAAAGTACTAGGTCCTTCATGGTAGTTGTGAAGAGTTTAGCTGATTCTGTCTGAAAACCATTTTACAGGCATCACAAAAAAAAATTAAAAATGCTTTTAGGTTGGTATGAGGAAAGTAGATAAACTGGAAAGCCAATCATCCCCACTGTCCATACTGGCCCAGTGGCGTTGCCTTAGGACAGAGCCTCTGGGTGGCCTCTAACCAGGCCTTGGTCTGCCGTCTCTACAGTAAGTGCTCTGTCACGAGGCAGCCAGGGGCAACAGCATATGCCACCAAATCCCTGGCGTCTCCCCACAATAAACAGAGGCCCAGCTAATGGAGGCATGATTCTCCCCATGTAAGTATGTATGTCTGTCTGTGCCTCAGACTGACCTTAAGCTGGCCCACTCCTCCTCCTCCTCCTCCTCACCGCCAAATAGCTTTACGGCTGGATGATGCTGCACCGCCTGACTCACTACATGTGGAAAAAAGAGACAGAAAAAAAGAGAAATGGGTGTGAGTGAGAGACAGAAAGAGAGGCCTCCTTATCTCTCCTTGACCTCAGGGTTCAAAGAGAGAGAAAATTTCATCATGAGAATTAATTTAATCAGATTTGCAGTCTTACAACATTTGTGCACATGCAAACACACATATACATTATGACATCACTGAATGCTTACTGGAAGATATGCCCACAACACACACTTAAAACATCCATGCAAGATGGTTATGTGTTAACTGAAGAAGTGTTCTACTGCAAAATAGTTTACACTGATATTAAAATATTGGAGGTAAAATACTGTTACAGGAGTAACTGAAGAACTATGAGGCTAAAACAACGACTATAAATTTTGGCACCAGAATTGTTTTGACACAATGAATCCTACGAGCTTTTAATGGCCTTCTGGACTCAGAAGCTAAATGGGACTGTGGTGAAATACTGGATGTAAATGACCACTGTGCTAAAGGGTGAAAAATATCATTCAGAATGATTTGCTGATTGCATGCTAGATATTATGCATAACACACAGAAGAGGAGATCCAGACTGCTGACTTTCCAGCAGTTCAGGTTGATGAAACTAGTGACTTGTCAAGATATTACATAAACAAAGCCTATAAGGTTCAGGAGCCTTTTACATCTTTACTCCAACACACACTGTAAACATAGATCTGTTGCTGCCATGCTTGGTCATTTAAAAGAGATGCTGCCAGCAGAGGAGCGATGATGTGAACTAATATACCAGAAGTACAAAAGGTCATATAAGGGTGTGTGATATGATGGTATTAGATTATTAATAAGTATCTTCACACTCAGCAAAGAGACCCTTACTGTCTATCTAAGGCAGTTCTCTGTCTCAATGCGCTTTCAACAGTATCATAGCATAAGCATTACACGCAGTTCTGTCAGTCAACCTGCACATTTTTTTATTCTAAGTTTATCTGCTCTTTTTAGCTCTGATTGGTTACATGGTATGTCCGTGTAGAATTTCCTTTCCACCCCCTTTTTATTTAGTAACACAGCAGAAACCAAGACTGAGGAGTTGGTCACTGCAAAGAATGTAAAGTAATAAAATTTTATGTCTGTTATTTCATTTTTAGAGGGTTTTCTTTTCACAGTGCCAGCGTGACTGTTTTTAATTCAGTTGTTTGAAGTTTAGGTTTTGTTTTCAATGGTAAATTTCATTTTCATTGCCACAATTCAAAGTTTCTGTTCTATTCCCAGACCAAGTTTAATTACCTAAAACGTGTCAGGGTTGAAAGATACTGTAATGTAAGACTGCTTTCTGTTTTGCACTTATGTTCAAGTATATATAAGTATAGCAAATTCCTTCTTCATTGTTATTATATGCTATAATCACTGTGGATGTATTTTCATTGTTCAACATATAAACTCAATCTTAACACATAATGACAGACCTCTAAGTCATCCACCTATGTGTAAACAGTCTGCAAAGACTGCAGAATGGAAAATGCTACACTCAGAATCTGACCTGCAAGCCTTGGCAGACAAACCTTTCCATGTATTTATTTGTGTTGACTTTGTTTGTACTGCATGCATGCCTGGTGCCAGTCAAGCATGCCCTTGCCCACGCAGTAACCTATGTAGTGAAACACAATCACAGAGCAAAATAGTTTTAATAGACGCCTGGTACTTCTTTCCCTTACAATAGACTGTGCCCCAGTGTGTGTCTGCCGTTCTGTGGGCATCTAACATAATTACAGGGCTTTGTAGGTTTATGTAGGAGTATTGGGGCTAGATAAAGCCATCATTACTGTACACATACACTGTCGACACACAACGCCAGCACAGGGCACAAAGCAATCACTACAACTGCATTATCTTTCCTGTACAAGTCTATAATTAGTTTTCCCCTTGTAACAAAGTAGGCATATGTTTCATGTAAGAATGAAAAGAGACAGATTACTTCAAACCTTAACTCTGTCCTATTTCTCTGAGATAGTTTTATAGCAGGCAAAGATAAGAGGAGAGCTACAGGGAGGGACTTTTTAATGTGTCTTGGTATCAGGGGGTGTAAAGGGAGTTCAGAAGTAGAGTGGAATGAGGAGCCCGGGGCTTATGTCTTCAAATCACAGCTTTCCCAAGCACTGTCTCTGCTTTAACACTGCAGATATTAGAGGCGAGGGGACCACTTATGTGTGTGTATATGTGTGTTCACAACACACACCAGATAATAATATCAATAATACTAAGTTACAATATCATCTCTGTGGCTTCTGTCCAATAACAAGCAATTAGTTTACAATACACTTTGCCTCTCCTGTCTACATGGTATTTTAGGAGTGAAGGGGTTTATGCTGGCATCCATAAAACATAAAGGGGTCACATTTAATTGCGAGGAAGAGAGGAGATGAGACAAGACCAACTGTCTTTATGGCCTGACGGCAATATTTTATTTCACTTCAGCAGTGGGTCCTTCGCTGTGTTGGCCAGTGGGCAACTGACATTAGAGATCTACTTGTAAGGATGCAGCTGAGCAGGTTTTTGTGGCAGCAATGATTCCCTATCGACTGCCAACATAACAATGCTAATAAACAGATGTGATGTATTAATTCCTAATTCATTCTATTCTTGTGGGCCAAGCACAAAAAGGCAACTGTACAAATATATTTCCACATACACATATTAGTCATAATATTTAACCCCTTTTTGCATTCTGGCTGTAAATAGTGGTCTGGTTTATGGCTACTGCAGCTCTAACACTAAGAAAATGCCAAGAGGCAGAGATGAGAAAGCATTCGACGAGAGAGCTGTAAAAGAGAGAGGGGAGAAAAAAAAACAGAAAAATAAATTAAGTGAAACACCCAAGAACAGAGAAGAAGGCGGAGGAGAGTGGTGTCATGGGATCTGAGAGAGGCTAGTGCCATGCTATTGAGCGCCTGGAAGAGTACAGTCTCTGATTTCTTCCCTTTCTGCTTTTTTCCTTTTCAAAGAGCACTTGAAAGCTCTTCTGAGGTATCGAGCAGGTGGGAGTATATGGTGAGGCGGACTGGGGTTGAGAATGGGCAGGGCCGGGAAAAGCAGCACCCTCTTTCTATATCCAAAGCACAGAAGTGGAGGACTCAGAGGTCCAAAGGCCCAGTGGCCCAGAGCTCCAGCCAAGCGTCTCTGAGGAAGCTTCAGCGGGGCAGGAGTGGAAATTGGAGGCATGAGGCTAGGCACCCGAGATGAAGGCTAACCACAAAAGCTGCCTAAAAAGTGTCTAGCCTTGAAAAGTGGAACAACACTAATACATATTTCAAGATATAGTACCCTGACATAAAAATATATTTATAAAAGCCAAATAATGGCAGAATTACAGAAACTGTGACCCCCAGTTGCTTTATACCACTTATAAATACCAACTGTTTCCATTACTTTTGTTCTGTTATCCAGTAATTATACCTTCAGCATTGTTCCCAAATGTAAAACCCCTAAGACTTAACAGTCACACTTATACATAAATGTTATATATATATCAACTGATTATTTGTTGTTGAGAAACCTTGAACTGAGTCATTGTGACACTTGTGTTTTTACTGAGACCAAAGAGGGCAAGAAGGCAGTTTTGACTCAATCCAGATATCTTAAAGTTTGCCCCATCATTGATTAAAAAAGCAGCCAGCCTTTGAATGCTCCATCCTTTGGGAAAAGCTTCAAACAGTATCAATTATAGAAATCGGCTCCAAGGAGTGGAGTCAATTCCCTATCAATAAAGTATTCAGCGGCAATCACCAAGAGATTAGGAGAGAGATGAGCCAAGTGCAAACCCACAGTACTGCCTAAATCTACTGCATGGTGGATGCTTCTGTAAACTAAGTAGCTTCAGATGATCAAACAGGAGCTATTTCAATCAAACACTGCATTGAACTACGGTTGCAGTTAATACAGTGCTAACCTCTGGAGAACTGTTCTCAAGCCTTGATTGAAATGTAAACTGAGATGCATTTCTCAAGTTTCACAATACGTCTGCTTAAACCATGGAAATCATTATATTACATTTAAACTTCCACAGTCTAAGCATACCACGAGGCAAAATCTAGAAACAGGTTAACAGGTTAAGGCTACAACCTCTCTTGTGTTTTTCAACATAAAAATATATATTCAGTCCCAACAGTTTGAATATTTCAATACATATAAAATGTATAAAACTAGTTCATTTAATTTCATTTATTTCCATCATATTACATATATTAAGTCTTTTGGTAAGTAAATATACATAAACCAATTACACAAAAATAACAGTAACGGATTTATTCGACACAAGTGAAAATATTTTTTGCACCCTCAAATCAAATATAAACAATGTAAAAAATGCTGAAACACACACCAACTGCACCCAAAAGAAAAAAGGTTCCTCTAAAACTGTCCCGTTTAACAACACAAATGCTTAGGACTCTGATGCCCCTCCCCCAGCATGAGAGCAAATTGTAACTTTGTTGCTGCAATTGTTTCAGTCTGACCAAAAAAAAAGATAGAAAGAGATAATAAGATCATTAAAGGTTGTTACAAAAGGTAAAGTTTAGGAACATTATCAGCAGAGGGACAAAAATTGGTTACACTTTACAACATTCTCCCATACACGCAGTAATGACAGTGCAGACCTGCTCTAAAGAATTCGTGCACACACACTCACACATGTATGGAACAGCCACTAGAGGCAGTTTGTGGATGGAACCACTAGTCTAAATTGTTTAATAAAAACTCTGAATGTTTCAATCACAAAACCCAAAACCTTATTTTTTGTGCCCAAGTTAACACAAGCAAGAAGTCAACCAATAAATCCTTAATTTAAATGCAACATATTCTATTTTAATGGGTGAACAGTACCGATACAGGAAAGAGGTATTTGTCTATTTTTGCAGCTGATACAAAGAAATGAGCGCACTAATCGTCTGCTCAGGCTTGTTAAACAATTAAGGGTAACTTTTATCAGATTGCCTGTGGTTGCCTCGCACATACAAACAAAAAATACATCATATGGATATGCACACATTTGCTTACATGCATGCATTTAAGTATATAACCAATCCTCCACAGTATCAGCATTACACTGCATAGATCTATTGACAGAGCCATGCCATATCAATGACACCTTCAATCTTTACAGGCCCTTCTCCCTGAAAGCCTCTGTTGCGACACAATCATTACAAATTGATTGCAAAATAGCTAACAATCATGATTAAATCATTAAATTCTTGTCTACGCTTCAGAGAATGGGGAGAAAATTAACTTCCCACCAACCTCATTTTTTTCCGAACACGAAATAATGATTTTCTGCCAGTCTAATTACAAAGCCAACATCTGATCAAGCCCGCATCCAGAGGGGATTATCACATG
>JAUZTA010000001.1:19741132-19759207 GCA_034780835.1 Ctenochaetus striatus
GAAATAATGATTTTCTGCCAGTCTAATTACAAAGCCAACATCTGATCAAGCCCGCATCCAGAGGGGATTATCACATGCACCAGTATTAGACCTCATTACCAGCCTGAGTGCAAAATTATTACATCTTGTAATTGGATGGTGAGATTTATATACAGATCAGGCCGGTTTCTGTAAGATTGTAATTACAGGCTTCGTTGGTTAGCCACTTATCACTCAGCAGTGGAGTGCAGGAAATCGGCACGTGGAAGAGCATTTTATTAATCCTCCTCCCTGTTTGAGGGGGGCAACGCTGTACCGTCTTTGTCTGTTTTAGGTACAACAGCGTCATTTGCACATCAAACAATTTATTACCCCCTCCGTTGCCCCATACCTGGTAAGGGAAGTGAACAATCATTGGAATTTTGTCTGAATAAACCATACATGTTATTGTTGACTGACCCCAATTTGGCTAATTACCCAAAGTGAGTGTGTAGAATAGAGAGACTGTAGAGAGACTTGTTGGATGTGTTAACCCAGAATAACTTGCAGTAAGACCCACCCCTTCTCTGTCTCTGATTGGCCATATCCCTCTAGGAGTTAGCTTTGCTAGCTAGCCTGCCAGTCTTACTCACAGACCTCACTGTGAGCTGGCTGGAGCTCTCTCAAAAGACTGGTTTCATAGACATGAGGCCTTAATTGCCTTGTTGACAGATTGTTTAAATATTACAACACAAATGTCCATTATGAAATCAAGGCCTGTGGTTATCCGCTTTGTTCTCCTGTGTGGTGTTTTGGTGTATGGTTACTGTTCTAATTATTGTTGTAATGGAGGGACTGTGGTCAGTGAGGGGAGCTGCTGCAGACACAAAGAATAAGTTTTCTGTTGCACCAGTTTGTGGAGCTCCTCAAATGGAACAAGCACGTAAACAGCTGAAACTGAGTCACTCTCCTCCTGGACCTTTCTAGCCTGTTGCGCTGGTTAGCATCATACCCAATGCATGGATTACTTTGGCCAATTAGATACAGAGCAGGGGCACATCTCAGAGCAAGACAAGCTGGGCAGTCAGTATAGCATCCCTTGTAGAGTATGCACCCAACAGAGGCATCACCTGACACCCTGAGTCAGAATTAGCTGGTTAGTGTTCACACGCTAATAGCTTACTGTAGCTTTCTCTGTGTGTATGTGTTGTGAACCTGTTTGGCTTCACCTGTGTTTACAGCCCAGAGTCCCTTCATCTTTATCATCTTTCTACTTGCAAAGGCTGCTCTAGTTATCTTTAGCTTGTATAAATTATTGAACACACTTTTGCCTCTTTTTTCTCTTAAAGAGAACTTTAACTAATGGACCGGGACGCTTGTTAAACACCTCATTTTCCATGGCACAAATCTGCCAAGTGTGATCAGACGGGGCCAGCAAGAGTGAGATAGAGACACTTGTGTGGGCATCATTATCATTCCTCATCATCTGGCCGCTCTATTTACAAACAGGTCACTCACAATAAACCAAGTTAATCTGCTCTGACAATGGCAAGCACTGACACCTTTACATATGGTGTAAAAAATGAGACTAGGAAAGAGGCAAATACAATAAAAAATGGCAGAGGGAGGGGAAAAAAATGAAAAGTCTATGTTGTAACATGCAACTGAAGGAACACAACTCATTTGCTGTCTGCCATCCTGCAACTCAGCAAGAAACGCCTTGATCCTTGTGTTAGGGTGACACTGGCAGGGAAAAAAAGAAAGCATCAGCACCTCTTCACAGTTAACACCCATAGAACTTACTCTCTCTGCATATCACAGAGCCCTCCTCTGTAACAATCAATACAGGCCTACATTTTATGAGACAAGGAGTTAACTTGTTCAATTATGCCACAGACAGCTCTATTCTTTTGTAACAAGTAATCTGGGTAGTGAAATCAATACTGACAGGCTCACGGCACGCTAGCTAATTTCATATTACCTTCAGCCAATGGCAGAGCAGCTCGTAATGGAGCTGTAGTTCCACTTCATTATAAGAAAGGAGGGGGGGATCAATACGAGGCACACATGCACACTCGCACACACACCCACACACCCACATTAACACACACACACACACACAAGTAAAAAGGTCTGAATTTTCCACACATACACTAACACAAACACATGGGCAAAGAGGGCAACTCTTCTACCTCAGAGCCCCCAAGGGGCTACACAGAGCTGTCTGATGAGGGGCAGATGGGGTGGGGGCTGGATGAGGATCCAGGGTCACAACCCCCCCGAAATAAATTACACTTACAATCGTCAGCAAACACGTGCACAAACAAAAGTGCCCCGAATTTCATACCTCTCTTTTTCTGTCAAGCAATCATGAGGAAAATATCCCCATTTTTATTCACTGATCTTCCTTTAAGCGCACACACAAACACACACATGCGCACAATTAACACTTGACTTCTTCACAACAAGGTCATAATCAGTTTCAAAGGTTGACTACTGAGAGCAAAATGAAAAAAATAAAAGAGAAAAAAGAAAAAGAGAGGGAGGATAACCTTCAGATGGAGGATCAAGTCTTTGACCTCTGCAGCTAATTACAAATTAAACTCCATATCTTCTTTTGTAAAAAAAAAAAAAAAAAAAAGAAAGAAAAAATCTCCATTCTTTTTTCCCATTATTGTTATCACTCTGTAGGATTAGCTGGGGACTAAGGGGATGATGTTGTCTAAGCCGATGTCAACTGTACAATTACTCGACTCATCCATCCCTTTCCAAGAAAAATAAGACACTGTAGATTAAGATAAGCCATCTTGAGAAAGAATGGGGATGTAAAGCCTTTGACAATTACTAAGTACACATGGCACAGGGTGACGATTGCCCTTGGTAAACAAACTAAATACTCATTAGACTTAACTCTGACATTCCTTTTTCATAACTTCCTATTATGTAATTTGGATTTATTGCGCACATTAATAATCTTTACCAGGTTAGGATACAAACACCTTGACAGCAGCATCATTTAGCTTTTGTTAAGCATGCTCACATAACAGACAGCTATGTGAGAATGCATCACAACTACGTTAGATGAGAACCTAATTAAATGCATTTTAATCTAGAAACCCCTCAATATGCTTTATTGTTCTTCTTTAATTTTATTGTTCTTCTTTCATTTTCTTGCCAATTTTCCATATGGAGCTCTGGTTATCAAGTAAAGAGGCTTTATGAGCCAGGCAGAGTTGTGTAACATTGGGGATCACCAGTCCCTGGGCGTTAACAGACTGACAGTGTCTCATCAACAGGGTGCATGGGCTTAAAACAATGGTATGTGGGGCTTGTCTCTACAATGGAGATATCCAACAATTATCTTCATTTAGGTGTACACAGTATCAACCACATGCTGGGAAAAAAAAAGTTTGGTATTGCAGAGTTTTGTGAATGTGAAGTGTGTTGTTTCCCTTTTTAAGATTAGAAAGATTGACAGTTGTTGACATTACCTTAATCAGTGTGGATTACAGTTGCACAAGTCATATTTATTATGAAACAGTTGCTCGGCTGGTTCAGCTTCATCCACCCCTTATAACAAGACCCAGCTTCCAGGGACAAGCCCTGGCCAGTTGGTCATTCATTTTATACCAATATTTAAAAAAAGACAACAGTTGCACAGTGAAGTGTTTGCTAGAAAATCCAGAACATAGTCCCTAGATTTGAGAGAATGATTTTATTGTTTTAGTGTTTAGATTTTGTGATGCTTTACCTGCTCTCGCACTCAAAAAGCTTCTGCTTGCCCTTAGATTTTGCTATGTTTAGGATCTCTGCTTTCCTTAGAGAGTCATGTATAAGTGGTTACTATAAACCAGTTTCATCCTCAGCACATACAAAATAAATTCCGCCTTTCAGCCTCTTTTGTCTCCAATGATGCCTTTCCAGTGTGGCATCCTGAATTTTGATGCATTCATTCAAATATTGATTGAGAGTTTGAGTTTGACTGTTATAAATTCATTACAGCCCCTACTTCTCTCCAGATCCCAACCCTTAATGCACAGGTGGCCCATCTTAAAAGGTGAACCTGCTGATGTAACAGTTAAGACAAGATCCATCGACACCTTCCTGCCTGCAAATATTAACTGAGCAAACCACCATCACAGAACCACTACCAGGAATAAAATCTTTAAAAAAAAATTTAAAAAAATTAAAAAATATATACACTGTCATTAACGTGTTACATGAATGAGCAAAATTAATACATCAATTACATCAATCAGCAATTACCACCAGTTTCATAACTTTTGGAAAGAGAAAATGATAACAGTAAATTATTTTACAAATTTATTTGTGGAAAATAAAGAGAAATACCTGTTCCAGCTCTGTGTGCCACAAGAGAGATGGACACAAAGAAACAGGGGGAGGCAGAACAGGAGTTGAGAGATTGAAGAGTCTGACTCACTCTTGCCCATTTTCACCTCCCATTATCTGATTAGCCTCCCATTTCTTCCCCATCAGTGCAGTGACCTGGATTTCGGTAGGATAGTGATGGTCAGCCAGGGCGGGGTCTGGTGAAAGGGGCCAAACCATTTGGGGGTGGCAGAACCATAAATCAGAAGCAGCGGGAGAGAAGAGTGAGGTGGGATTTATAAAGATGTTGTGCTCGGCCAGCCCACTTGTGGACACTGTGATGAATTCACAAGCACATTGCCAAAGCAAACTACTTCATTATACCATGGCCCAATGGTCATTAATCTCCCTGGGAGGCCAGCATCCTGGGGGATCGCCAGACCAGAGAATTTATTCAGGCCTCGAGGTACACATTTCATTAGCCATTCAATCTGTTCAGTTCCTCTCTCACTCTCCCTTTCTCCATCCCTCTTTCTGTCTATACTTTCCATCATCATAGTTTATATTATCTAATAAATAGCTTCTAATTTACTCTCCTTTGCCTTTCCCTGTGTTGTCTTTATTATAACAAATTACACATCCGCTTAACATTCTCCTAAATATTGATTGCATTCAAATTCTAGCAGTTCTTTACATGTGGGTTTGATTTGGCTTCAGTTGAATTTGTATAAAATTGGTATTTTGGTTTTCACCACACATGTTGATGTATTAATGCATCATTCCTGATTACCACAGTGTACTGTAGGTTTGTTTATTTCCATTCTTTTCTGAATTTACACCCTAAGATTAATAAGGTACCTCTTCTTCTATTCTATTTTATTTTAGTCTAAAACAAACGGCTGTATTTATACAGTTGCACAGCAAGTTAAGTTGCAACACCATCTTCCAGCACTGACAATGAGGAGGTGAGGCAGAGTGGAGACAGTGAAGAGATTCCCAGAGGTAAACTCACAACCAGCTACTTCGGTCAGCACTTGCCCTCAGTAATGGTGTCATTACTGGAAGCAAGTGCTGCTGGTCCAACATGTTATGGGAAGGCTAACATCCAGTGATTACTTATTAATGCTGGGACTCCTTATTCCACACACCACATTGAGAAAACAAATATGCTATCCCTTCTGTCTATTACTGTGATCAAACTGATGCACCTGAACACAGTCACACAGCTGCATAAATAACACACATGCTTCAAGGTGACTCAATAATGCCAGTGACACTGCGAACACCAGAGGATATCGATATTTATCTTCAGCCAAGGCTTGGTAAACAACTCAGCTTAGTTGCAGCAGCATTATGTGATGAACTGCCAATTGGTAACATCATGTCAGACACAAGCACAAACACTTATGCATGCTGTTGTCTGACACACACAGACAGTGCTCCCTATCCTGCATAAATATTCCAGAAAACATTCACATTAAATTCATTATAGTTATTTCACGGTAATTTCTGTGAGGTCTTTGATACCACCATGTCGTAAACACACTAGCATCCTCCTTCAGATCTTACATCTTAAAACCTAAGAGATACTTCATCACTATGTGCTCCCATGCTCTTCTCTCTGAGGGATATTTCATATATTTTATATATATATATCTTTCTTTCAGTGTCTCAATGGACCCCTTCCACTTTAAACACTTAACGGGTTAAATAAATAATGATAGCTTGCACAAGTGTGTGTGTGTTAACGTTAACGGCACCAGCCACTAGCCCCAGGTCCCACAGCAGCAGGAGTCCTTAAAGCGAATAATTTGCTTCAGCTCAGGCCGCCACACTGTAACCATTCACACAGCAGATTATGGGCCTTTAAGTAGCAGCCAGGCCTGAAATGTGACTCTAGGGCTCACAGGCTGGTGGGACAAGGCAAGATTCCTAGCAGGGTTCAATGTTAATGTTTTCTCACTTGCCCGGGTCAGACATCTACTTGCCTTTAGTCAATTGTTACTTGCCCCAATAGGAATTGTCTTTTTTTAGAAGCAGTTTTCACAAAGACTAAAAATAATCGTCACGTTTAATCTTATGTAAGTAAATGAAGCAAATAAAGACAAGCAGCAGCGAGACCCCTGAGGAGCAGCTGTCCACAGCTTTCTAAACTGCCTTGCAAGCCATGTTTTGTTGGCTCTTGTTATGGTGCTCCAGTGACATTTTTCACAAAGCTGACATGCCTTTGAAAAACGATCCCATCTTCTCAGCCTTGCACTCAAACTTGTGGTAAACTGTGCAATACATAGTTGGTGTTTTGCCAACATCCTCCAATGACACTCAACTAAACTTCTGTTTCTAGAATGACTGAAGTGTTTGCTTGTGCCTCAGCTCATAAACATCATGACCAACCATCATTTTTTTTCCAGGAGTGGCCAACTGTGATGTGCAACTTACAACATAAACTTACAGGAAGTTTAACTGCTCACTTCTTACTTTCTTTGATCATCAGCTCAAGAAATGTGTTTGTATCTGTTTGTTTATTAATTTGGACCAATCAAGCAAGTAAGTGGCTAGATTCACTAGCCAGACCTGAGATTTCACTAGTTCTTGATAATCCAGCAATCCTTATTGCTGAGCACTGCTACAAAAGAAACAGTGGGGCAGGGGCAGAGAGGGATGGTGACAAGAAGTGAAATGAAAAGCAAAATCTATAAATATGAATGTTATAGAGAAATGATGGGAAGGATGAGAATTTGAGGGCACTTACAGAGATAAATACAGCAAGTTTCATACATGGGTTAACAGAACAGGTATAGAAACCTAACAAGAAATTTTAAATCAATTATGCACAGTGAATTTTACTTCTATAATTCAAAGGAAACAAGACTGCAAACTGTTAAGTGTTTTAGTGCTGTGTTAAATGGTAATGTTGCATATAATTCAATTTGTTGTGGCAAGGAAAAAAAATAGCCTCTTGGTCACCTGTTGCTTGGTTAGGTAAAAAAAACACAGCAATAGAGAGACTAACAGTGCACAAGGAATGGAATAACATCAGTAGCATATCAGTTGTGGGTAATTTAAGCAGCTGCCAAGTTTCCATACAGTTGTGATTAATGTGCCCTGCATACTACAAGTAGCCATGACCAGAATTTGCGATGAGGCCCAGGGCGAAGAATAAGAATGACACAGTAAGAGATGCTGTTGGATGACGTGTTGTAACGACGGGTTTAGCTAAACTAAAGTAAGCACCTGTTGCCTCTTCATCTTAACAAATCAATCAGATTTTCATCAAATTTCTGAAGTCAGTCAGTGGAAAAATAGGTCACTGAAATGATTAAGATTAACATGCTACCATAAAATGTGTAAAATATAAACGACTATATCACTTTTACTCTACATGGTGGTGTATTTTTAAAGACATAAATGAAAACAAGTTTTTATGACTTTTAATATTTCTAAGTGTAGTTAACATACCTTTCCATAACTTAACTATTGTCACCTGCTCATTGCTACTTTCCACCGGTTTCAGCATAAACCCCCTTTATGACCCAAACTACGTCCTATCCGTTGTGATATAAAACGTTAGTCACTCCTCACTCCCAACAATATCCATGAAAATACCTCACCAATCTATCTCCATAATGAGATTCTTTACTACTACGTTTGTATTCTGTTACACCTCTTTGGACGACCCATTACTCCTGTTGATATTTAAAAGTCAACAAGGATGCAAAACATATTTATCACAACAGAATGAGACCAAAACATAAATTGAGTTGCAGCGGAAGCACTTTCTATACTGATGAAATGGATGGATAAAATGCTTAAGTGTGTGTTTGTGTGTCGACGTGTGTGCGTTGTAATCAGTGTGTGATAATGTCTATTCAGAGCCCTATTCCTGGGTTGGAGCTTGCGATAACCCCATTAAGATATCAGGCCTTAATTCAAAAAGCTCTCCAGCCCAAAAAAGAAATCAATAACATCTTTTCCTAAACCGCTCTTTCTCATTTTTCATTGTAAGCTCAGCACGTTATTACTTAACTTTGCAGCTATTTTACTCCAAACAACACAGGGCTCCAGTAAAACCCTGGAGAAAGCAAGTAGACACCATCAGTTGATCTATTATGCCATCCCCTTACTGAAGAGAGGACAGAAACGTCAAATCCCTCCTCATACCCCTCCCACATCGCCAAAATGACATCTGAACATCAATACATGGTCCTCACCCCTCCAATGTGACAGTAAAAGCAATATTGATTTCCACACAGATTAAGGATCCTACTGGGAGCAATTTAAACATACAAGCTGAAGTGTCCGGGCCCAATTGTGAGTGATGTCTTTCACCACATATAATCATGCTTAAAATAGGCACAGACTTATCCAGTACAAACACCAAGTATTTGTTCAGTAAGCTTCTGAGATGCAGACATTTTCCTTCCCCATATCATTTCACTGCAAATTTTTGAAAAAAAAAGAGGTATCATGGCAGCTACAAAGTGAATCTTATATTAACTTTGGCACCAGATTAACTTTTTGACATTGTTACATTTAAGAAACACTGCTGACCCATTCTTCAAAAACTATATTATTGGTAGGTAAGCATTATATTTTAGTGAGGTGCTGACAAGCTAGCTAAACCTAGCAAGCACGGCTAAGTACGCCTTGTGTGTGTGTAGCATCTAATTACACAGGTCAGTGATTCCCAAACTTTCAAGTGCCATAAACTACAACTTCTTTAGAATAAGAAATAAATAACAAAATAACAAACCGCCTTTACTGTGTAATTATTTTAAGTGTAACTGTTTTCAAGCACCTTAACTGTGTTATTATGTTCAGTGTCACTTTTTTTTTTAATATTCAACATTGCTATCCATAAGTTATCAATAAACAGTCTTTGTTTCTGTCAGTGGCTTCATCCATCTGCAGAGAAAAGCGGCTGTCACGCACCTTGTCATTAAGCTGCTCCTCCATGTCCTTTGACACGTCATAAATGCGCCTGCCGACGGTGTTGGACAGAGGAGTAGCCCTCAGTTTGCTGGCTGCAGAGTCATCATGCATAGTCGAAACCATGTCCATTGCACAGGGAAGTATTCATTCCTCCGCTATTGTGTGCGGCTTTTTACACTGTGCCACTCGGTAGACAACTTTATATGAGGCGAGTTGAGCATTTGCCTGCACGGATGCAGCTTCAGTAAAGAGACTGTTGTGCACGGCAGTTTACGAGTTTTAGTCTGAAAAACTCAACTGGCTTGTCTTTGGGCTCTGGATGTTTTGTCTCCAAATGGCGAATTAGCTTGTTCGGCTTCAAGCCGTCACAAGCTAGCACATTAAGACGGACCACACTGCGGTCTGCCCACCGCTGTACAGGTGAAGCCAAAGGCAAGATATGTGTCATCATATTTTCTAGCCTTTACCTTGGAAGGAAATTGCTTTGGAAGTATATTTGGTGATGCTTTATCCTCTGTTTTGCGTTAACGCGGGAGCCGCGTCAAAAACATGCCCATGTTATACTAGCAGTGTCCTTTACTGATTCATTCATTCATTCCACCCACGCCCCGAGCCTCCCTTGCAATTGCTCTGCGCCCCACATAGGGGGCGCGCCCCATACTTTGGGAACAACTGACATAGGTCAAGTTAGCTGTCTTTGTTGGTAAAGTAATTGAATTAATGAAAATACAAGTTTAAAGTTGAAAACCACTGTATTTACTCAGCTTCTGTATTTTATAGAACATAAATTCAAATAAAATTTCAGGGTAAGTGCTTGTAGCACTACCCTGTAATAGGCCTAATATCAGTGTTTATATTTCATAATAAAATATTTACTTCATACTAGGATTTTGTGTTTTTCATCTCTTAGACGTCACTCGTAGTGATTCACACATTCTACTCTGGCCAGCTTGTGTCTCCCCCTGCCTTTGAGGTAACAGCTAGCAATGTTTTAAACCATCATTCATGACCCTCATATTTACACTACCAACACAGATGCACACAGGCACCTACAGATGTGCAAGCAGAAAATGCACACACACACACACACACCAGTTCAACACATCCAGATTTTCCTTCCCCCAGCTGCGCAGCAGTGCTGAGGCCATGTATCCTGATGGCACTGATGATGTTTCATGCAGCCCTCGGGCCTCTGAAGGTTAACTCCCTGACCTCTGTGGTCTCCTGACTGGAGGCGGCTCTGATAGATAGGCCTGATCACAGTTAGAGAGGTTGAGCTATAGAATTCAACAAAGAGAACATACGGCATTATAAACTGAGTTGTGGTTTCACTTTTCAGAATGGATGGAGCTCTGTGTCTCCATAGCAGCAACTCCTGTACAATCTAATCCAAGGTAATATTTATTACAGAGGTATTGATTGTAATGTCATTGTTTAGTCTGGCTTTAGAGAATTTTGTGAACACTTGATATTAATATGTTTCTCCTCTATATATAATGTCCATTTACAGCTGCTTAGTTGTACATCATATGGATTTATTTAAATTTAAAAATATTTCTAAAATACAGTTTTTATTTTTATTTTTAATAACTATACAAAAGGCAGCAGCCATCATGGTAATTTTGATGCATCTTGGCTTGGCATCATTACATAGTACATCACAATAGTGTTTTTATGAGAAAAAAATGCATAATTGAGGTGCACTTTTAACCTGAACCCAACACATCAGTATGGATTGTCCTTGCATGGCCTTAGATCAACAGTGTTTTCCTCTGTTGAGGTCTGAGCAAACACTGCGTGCTGGGCATCTTTACACAGTCTATGCCGTGGGGAAGCCCACTAGGTGTATGAATTAAGCTGAAGAACAAGAAAAGAAATAAAAAGAATTAAAAAATAGGGTCAAAAGAGATGAAAGACTGCACAAAGTTTTGCCCAAAACCAAAAACATCACATTCGGTGCTGGAGAACAATCAAAGACTAGGAGAGACCTGAACACGTGTGCACTTGAACTTGGCTAAATGTTGCTCTTGAACATGTGATGGGTGCTGCAAAAACAAGCCATTAGAGCCAGTTCAGGTAAACAAAATAGGACTCCAGCGAGAACAAGCAGCATTGACAGGTTGGGGGGTGGGTGGGCGTCTTTGAAGTGGCTGGGAGTATTCCCCTGACACTTCTGAGATATTTATTTGAATAATGTGCAGATTCACACCCGAGTGAGCAGGGAAGTGTACAGTGGGTGGGAAGATGACAGGGTTTAATTTCCAACTCTACCGAGAGGGGTAGTGAGAGCGAGGGAGGGAGGGAGAAGAAGGAGAAACAAGGGAATTAAAGAGAGAGAGAGAGACAGAGGGGAGAGAAATAAAGAGCTAGATATGAGATGAGGAAGGCAGATGGAGGTATATCGGATTCCCTAAAAACATTTTGACATTTTAAACCCAAGGCAGTTTGCAGGCAGTAAATAAAGGGAAGGGAATCAATAGCAGTCAGTGATAAGGGGATAAAACAGCTAAATATGAAATACAGCCTAACAAAATGGTATGGATTTCCAATGGGGCCACGTGACAGCTGCTTTGAAATGCAAATAGTAACTTATGCACATTGTCCTTCTCAGGCCCGGCCACCTATTGATTTGCTAAAACAAATTCTATTGATCATTGAATATTTAATGGCGATAATTAAATCTCTCATGGAGGTACTTACACCCCATTTCCAGTTTTCATCGACTTACTCAGGAGACCTGCCTTTGACTCACTGGAGCTACAGGACTGCTCGGTGAAGAATAGCTCACAGCTAATTGCTATAAAACTAGATATTGAGTATAAGTGTATGAGAATATTGCCCAGGCTGTTTCTTGTCAATCACTATGTTCCTAACAGGGGTAGAGACATGTCTACTAGAAATGTAAAGTGAAAATCACCTTGTACAATTCTAATTGACACGGCCAGTTTTCAGAAAATGTAAAATATTGCTGCCTTACAAAACATTTTAGAAAATTAATGTGCTGAGAATGATACAGTTTGGATCCAAATGGCGTGCTAAAAGTCTTTGATGGCTGGCTGAGAGTAGGATAAAGCACACATGAAAGAAATGGAGTAAATGGAGAGTAGTGATTTGGCTTGTCTGCTCTCCAAAACATCAACAGCACTGTATGTGTATTAATTCTTACAACTGCTTCAACTACAAGCTGTTAGTGACATACTATGAAAATATGGATGCTTGCCAAACTTTTAGTCTAATACACGCCCTCAACCCCATCAGTTGAGCTCAAACACATCTATATCTCCAGCGTACCTCTTTTTTTTATTATGCATTACATAGTTGAAAAGTACATACAATGTTTTTTTTCCATATATTATGTAATTGTAGTGAACTTTCAATGTTGAGCTTTGGCCATTTTTTTCTTACTAGGTTTGGTTAAGGTTGTGTCTCATGTCAGCCTCGCATCTATTAAAAGCTCCATATGTGTGTTGATTTTTTCATCTAAACAAAATTTTGTTTTGTTTTGACCTAAATCATTTTTTTTCTTTTGATAAACGACCATATATCTATCATAAGTAATCCTCTTTGTACTCATCTCTGTAACATCAAAAGTCTTTGTAAGTCTGGTTAAAATCACTTTTTATGTCTTTAGACTAAGTCACACAATGTAGAATTGTACCATTTGAAATATACAGTACATATCAGCTTGTTGCCATGGAACAATATGGCATCATTTGTAACTCAGTGTGCTTTATTAACACATTCACTCTCAAAACTATTTATACAATAACTTTGAATCTTAACTGTCTATGAGTTAAAAAAATACTATATTAAAATAACAACATTTTGATCAATCTTCACATCTGACTGTGGGTTTGAAAAAAAAAAACGAACAAAAGAAAAACATCTAATAACTGAGATGCCAGGCTGTTGCTCTGAGCTCTCTGTTGCTACTTCTCTTCTCCCGTCAGGACAATATCCTTACACTGATGAGGCAAAAACGTGAGGGAAGAAATATCTCCTTAATCGACTGACATAATTTATGACATTAAGAGACTGGCAAACAGGAAAAGGTTGCTGTCAAGATAGTATTAGAGGGCAGCTCTCACTGCATGGGCCAGTGTTAAACAAAGTGCCAATCAATAGCCCTTTTATTAGTGACCGCAATCAATGTACCGGTTACTGAGTGAGCCAATTAACGCTATCGACCGCCTGGGCAGAAGAAAGACATGAAGAGAGTGGAATGTGGGCGTCAGAGAAGGATTGCAAAGAAAATATGGGAGACTATAGCAAAGGATGAGCGGCAGTGTCTTCCTCAGGTCTTGTTTTCCTTCTCATCTGCAGGGAAGGGAGTATCTGTGTAGTGAGAAGACCAGATTCCCACCAAGCCAGAGGCCCCAGGGGTCTGCGGCTGAGGACACCCTGACAGAAAGCAGAGACCGCCTATCTCCCAGGAGGAAGTGAGTGTGTGTGTGTGTGTGTGTGTGTGTGTGTGTATGTCTGTGTGTGTGTGCGTGCAGTGGTTGTGAGGTGGTTCAGGGGAAGCTGCACACCCCACAACCCCCCATTCATGCACATCATCTACTAGTGCTGGGGGTGAGCTGTACTGGGAAAGCAGCAGCACTCGTCTTCTCACCGCTGGTTCTGAATAGTAATGAGGTCACAGGGCTGTAAGGTCTCTGTGCACGCTCAGCTCCACCTTCCTCCCAAGAGGCTGACCGGTGTGTGTGTGTGTGTGTGTGTGTGTGTGTGTGTGCCAGATAACCTAGGCTTGGGGACGTATGTTACATAATTTCCTGTGATCTCTGTATTATACTTTAACTGCCTCTGACGTTAGAGCTGTTGGATTTGTCTGACTTCCACCACAGTGGATAATAAACCACTTTTGAAAATGTCCTGTGAAAACTCCATCTCCAAAACATTATCTTGTCATTAGCTAGATAATAATTTAAAATCGACAAAACAAACAAAAACAGATCTGATATTTGCTTTGCTACAATGCATTTCTTACATAAACCCCAGGGTCTCTATTTCATTATTTCTTTTTTGCTAACTATGTGAGTAAATTTTCCTAACCATGAAAGGTTACTGAATCCTGAGGCTGATTTATTAAAATATGAAAACTCTAGTGTATAGAAATACCGTTGCACTCTCACAATTTACTATCAAGTGTCTAAGTTTTTTATTTTTATTTTATTTTTTTTTGCTTTGTTAAAGCTTTAAAAAGAAGACAAAAGAAATTATTTGTGATTTATTCAGGGGAAACTATTTAAGTGGCTTTTTGATTATTCACATTTTATTACTTTATTTGTCCATTACGTTCATTTTATTTTATTTTGTTTTGTTTTATTCTCAAGTTTATGGTTACAAAGAAAAAAAGAGATTAAGCAAAGACCATAGAGCAGATGCTCCCAATTACAGTGAATAATACCACAGTAAAATATAATGCCCTCAGTATGCTTAAATTGTATCTATAGAATAATTACCATTCCACAGGGCTCAAATGTTGTCATAACAATTTCTGCAGCTCATAAAGTCTAAAGTATCACGTCACACCTTCTCAGTAGCAGAGGGGCTCTGCTGACATTCAAACCCTCAGTATTTGTGTTTGGGTGTCGTGTTCCCAAAGAGAAAAAGGGTCAGGAGGACATCTGCTTCATGTCAGCTGGCAGTGTAGCACTTGGCTTGGAGGTTATCATACTCCCTCTATCAGCCTGTGGTTGGAACATGGACCTCTCCTTCCTGTAGGAAACCCTCCGAACCAGTGTGCCGACAGCTTGAGGAGGTGCCACGGAGAGAGAGGAGAGGAAGAACTGCAGGATGGTGGAAGGAAAGGATGGGGAGAAGGAGGAATAAGGCCAGAGACGATAGGAAATTACAATGTGTGTGAGGTGATAAGCCCCTGGCAATGACCCCCCCTTACCCTGAGGGAGGACTGGGGCTACAAGACTTCAGCCTCACAGCTCAGTCTTACAACTGTCCCTGATGACCCTGCCCACCCATGTCATTGCTAAATGCACAGACAATGCTTATTTACAGTTTTTGACTAAGCTGTGAAATAAGCAGGGTATTGTTTTTGATCTCTTGCTTTTGAAAAGTTTGATCATTTAAAATAAAAAAGACTTTTTTTTTCCAAAAAAGAGCAATACAAGGCCACAACCAATAAATCAATATAAACTGAAATATACTCTGCCAATCAGTAATAAATATGATTTGTTTAAAGAATTTCATAAATCACTAAGATATTTGCATGGTAAGTGATGCAGTTTGCTGCTGTATATACAATTTATTACGTGTATATGGTGTTTGGTATCAGGAAGGGCCTCTCTTTTTATAAAATCCTCATATATTTATAAAGAAAAATAAAGTTTCATTTGCTCAAACTACATAGGGCAAACTTCTAAAAATACACGTCTGTTTTTTTTTAAATAGTGAAAAAATTAAGAAGGAAATATTTATTTAAACTTAATTAACCTTAAAATGAGTAGATGTTACTTGTTATATGCACAACAGTGGCATTTCTAGTTTTAAGAAATTGTTCACAAAGGAATGGAATTGTAATTATAAGGGAACAATAAGAGGAAACTCATGCCCTTCCAACACTTTATACATTATACCTCAGGACAATCCATTTCAAAAAGCATATTACAAAATCCAGTGTTGTGCCATTGAGGTGGAACAATAACCTTCCAACTCACCAACATTTTTTTTTTTTTTTTCCTCTTTTCATCCTTTTATCACTGTGCATACACTTCAACAGCAAGACCCCTGAAATCACAGCAGTACTGTATGTCAGACTGTTGGAACTTTATTAGCCCAAATATCTACTCCTTCTATTCTATTCTACTCCTTCTCCTTCATTACAATAATACCGGCACACAAAAAGGCTTTTGGGAGTCAGAAAAGTTGCCAATCCCAGAATAAACGCTTCACTTTGACTACTGTAGCACATCTGCAGACTGTACATGCAAAGGTCAAGACAGGCTATAGACAGAGAAAGGTAAATGACCTGAGGACAGAAAGAGAAAAAGATGGATATAAAAGCAATCAGGCTCACCCCACTGCACTTCCTCTAAAATAACACTAGTTGGATGCAGTTGATGTAGTGTAATGCAGTCAATGGAGGCTTACACTCACCTGTCACCAATGAGGGCTAAAAAGCATTAGATCAATACAGAATTTAGTGTGTAAAATAAGTCATAGACTGCCAAGTATTGTTTTTTAACTGAGGTTTGCTGATAAAGCTGTATGTTTGGTTTGCAACAAATATGGATGTATTCAAAGAATACAACTTGAGTCAATCACTTCAAGACAAAACATGCTAAAAATTCAGAAATCAAATGGAAGATGAGAAGGTAAGGACAACTGAGGCACTGCTTGCTGAACTGCAATTCAGCAAGGACTTTTTGAAGAGCTTCATACAATGAAGAAAGAAAAGGTAAAGCAGCTCACAAAATTGCCAGTTTGGTTATATTTTCAACCTGCCGTTGTGGATCTGCAGAACATGTTTTTATCTTTTACGTGCTGAGAAACTTTTTCTTGTTGTTGTTGTCATTATTGTTGTTGTTGCTGTTGTTTAGTTTATCAAATGGGAAAATTTTAAGATGTCAGCCCTATGCATCAAGCTTCAAGACTCCGCGCGTAAGTTTTCCAAATAAAATGATGTTTGAAGTGATTTTCAGTGTAGTAAATGCTGACGTGCACTGTTATAAGTGCACTGTTTCCTATGGTTTATCAAAGTTAGAAGTTACAGCATTACAAAATTTGTTTGGCTCCAAGCAACAGTCCTCATTTGACACACCATGAAAAACAATGGTCCATCCCAGGCCTGGAGTGTGTAGCCTACAATCACACACATCCATGCAAACACATAATTTTTCAAGACAAAGACAAAGTTAATCCAGTCCTTTAAAAACAAACCTGTTATGTCATTGCAACCTCAAATGGTCTCTATGAAAACATAGTGTGCATCAGTGCTATGAGCAAGTGTCATGTTTTCAGTTTTCAGTTTTTTTTTTGGTTTTTTTTTTAATCTTTATCAATATTTAATTAGTTCATTAAACAACTTGCTGCATGAAACTGTTGGTTGCTATCTGGTAACCATGCACTCCAAGCTGGTATCAGTCTGTGCACTTTGCCAGAGATGGATTTTAGGAAGTGAAATGTTATTATGTACTGTTTAGATATCTAAAGCAAAGATTGCATTTTTCTGCTGTTCAACAAGACCAGAGTGAGAACAAACTAACAGTCAATAAACAAGTTTGCTAAGCTGCCTGTGTACGTCATTTTCCAGCCACATAGGTTAGCAGGAAAGCTAATTAGCTAATACACTAAAGAGTACTGACCGACCATGCCAGCAGATAGTAAACAGTATTTAAAATCCTTCAGTTAAAATTGAACACATCACACTCATGATTAAATCATCTAAATACAGACATGTAGACATTCAAAACTTGGCAGAAGTTTGTCCTATCTGTCTGTAAGACAATAATGTTAGTCAATGTTAGCTTCTAAAGACCATAATGGTACCTAAGTAACAATCATCACTGAATGAGACTTGTTTTTAAAGTAATGATTACAGTAATGATGAAGTTAGTGATGTAGTTTATGTGAACTTAACTGGTCTAGTTTTCTACACAGGCTACAGATAAGTTTTCAAGGCCTTTGAAGTTGGCTTCAAGTGAAATGCTGATAAAATATTTGTCAGTTGCCCAGTTGAGGTCTGATGAAAGGCAGTACTTTCTTCCTATGTTTCATACATATGATTTCATCATTTCTTTTATTTTAATATTTTTTGGTATCACTGAATAGGTGCACAGCTTACTGTTTCCTGAGGATGGAAGTCTCTACAGGAAATGCTCTTTGACCAACTCTTTG
>JAUZTA010000001.1:19801694-19814546 GCA_034780835.1 Ctenochaetus striatus
GTGCCCTCCTCTCCGTCTGCTCTCACCACACCCCTCCCCTCTTTCACTCCTCACTCCCTTCTATTCCCGAACTTGGCTAAAGACAGCCCTCAAAAAGCACATCAAAACTCTCCTTTGATGCCATGGCAGGCAATTAACCCCTCGAGTCCACAATTACAGATTGCTGGGGATGTGACACAATTTGGATGAGTTGGGTGGCAAGTGTGCATGTGCCTGCTCAAGAGGGGAAGGGAGGGGTGGGTGGGATTGGGGTGGGTGGGTGTATTGTTTGTTTGTTTTAAAGCAGGCTACTTCTTTAATGAAGTGATGCTGTGGCAGATTTGAGACAACCCATTTCTGTCAGTTTGAAAAGTAAAGTAGGGTAAACCTCTAGAGAAAGGGCTAGCTTCACCGGAGGAAGTGTTTGCACTCGATTATTTGTACTCCTGCTCACTTCTGATGAACAATGCTGCAATACAGAGGGAACAAAGGAGCCAGGCTCCTTGCGAATTTTAATTAAGTCGTGGGCGCAGCCAAACAATGATGAGGTCTATCCCAATTTCAACTGTGTTTTTGTGTCACTCGCTCCTCCTGTGTTGCTTTGCATAAGAAAATAATTAGGCTGGGTTGGAGCAGCAGTGGTGGATGGAGATGGCAGATAAAGCCCAGTGTTCCCTAGGCTGATGTAGGTGATGAAGTACACTACACGTCACTGGGTATTAAAACAGATTGAATGCCATGTGCAGTTTTGCCACTGCAAAACGATTTACAAAACGCCTCTATTTTGGAGTCTCGTCCTTTTGCAGGGAAGGTGTGCAACAACTCTTCACAAACTAATGCAATGGCTCTGAAAGGTGTGACAAGCACTACACGATGTGACAAAGAATGGCCAGGTGTGAGTCCAGTCATCCTGTGTGCTGTGACTGTTGACACCTGGTAACAGGGGCTGTCTGTCTGGTATACTGCTTTGGCTGTTGCTGTCTACACTGCTGACATTAAACACATCAAAACACCTGAGACTTTCAACAGGAGGCATCCAGCTCCAGCAGTCTACGCATACCACATTTACAAAGCGCAGGCTAAATAACACTGTTAATGCTGCAAGAAGACAGATAAGGTGTACACACACACAGACACATACACACAACTCTCAGTTTTTGCTTCTACATTTTATTATTCATGTGAGCATGGACCTCCCACAGCTTTCTGTCACCGTAAGTCCTGTTTGCAGCTCGCACCCATGGGTCTTTCACCTGCTAGCTTAAGAGCTAGTGATGTTGTCAGTCATGGCAGTGGGCGTCCTCGAATGTGATTCACATTTAGGCATTTTTGAGCATCTCTCTGTGCACCGCCAGGCACTCCCAAGCACAATTACCAAAGTTCAAGCAAACATGCAGAACTCTGATCTCGACAATTAGCACATATCACAGCGGTTGGGTACACAGCATAAATCTGCAGTTTTGCTCTGCTGACGACCAATGAGTCATTTTCCCTCTCTTGCTGCAGACTCCCTGCCTTTTTATCCTGTCAGATACAGGCAAAGGCGTCTGATCTCCCCAAGACATTGTTTTATGGAGGGCTTTCGCGCCGTCCTCCCCTGGCAGACAGTGAGATTACACAGTGATTATAAGCAACTCAATATTGTATGACAGCCTCTTCTACGTGAGGGACTTACAATCATGTTTCATTAATTCTGCTTGAATGAAGCCTCATTTCAAGCATAGAGGAGCTTAAGATTTATGTGAAATTAATAACATAACAGATGTCTTCAGAATATTGTATCTCTGGTATAAATAAGGGAAATCAGATTTGTTCAAAATTGCATAAATAAATAAATGAAAACTTTAGACTTGCATACAGTCAAGCTTACGGGGGTGGTATCAAAGAGTTCAAGAGCTCTTCACTTACATCATGTGCTGAAAGTTACCAGAGGGGTTGTCAAGTGACATATTTGTATCAAATGGCCTTATTTAACACTGGCTCTCAGGTTCAATAAAGGCAATCCATAGCAAACACCATGTTGGGTATTTCAATAGGATGTAATCACTCAGGGATCTTGCTAAAACATGGTATGCATCAGAGCGTTCCTTTTTTTAATTTTCATGAGTTGCCATTACTTCTCATCTATTCTTTTCTTCTGTAACAAAATGCATCTGTGTTTCGAAAATGTCTCGCGCACTTTGTTCAAGCTCAGGGAGCCCTACACAAGATAGCCTCGGGCCAGAACCGCTGTACTCCCTTTCCCTTTTGTATGCACTGTCTCTCTGCATAGACTAAATATGGGGACAAGAGCTTCACAGCCTACTGTCTTGCACGGTGCTGCCCTCCCCAGGTGCTCCGCCGGCGCAGCTCAAACAGAGGCAGTGGGGAGACAGCATTTCTTGCTTCAAAGAGGGGGAAAAGATAAATCATTCAGGTTGGGCTTTTGTTCCAATATGCCATGGAGCTGCGATCACAATCCCTTTTTCCACTCTCTTTGTTTTCAGACTAAAGCATCTGGATGTGACAGTGAATCTGACTTCCTCTGCAGGTTGTTTATGCAGCTCAATCACTTTAATTCCTCAGAATTGAAATGACACCAATGACGTGCTTGCTTTTAGAAAAATGGAGCTGTGAGATCGTCTGTGCAAAGATTGGCCACTTGTCACCTATGAAACTAGTGTATAAACACATTTAGCGTATATTAACAAACACTTAAATGTATAAATTTATCCTGTAGATAAATGATTTGCTTTTTCAAACACAATAAAAGGAATACAGTGATGGACAGGCACAAGCACTGCAATGAAATGTGATGAATAGAAGTTAAACTGACAAACTGACATGATTACTGTCACATTTGAAGCTATTTGAACTGACACAGAAATTTACTTACTCTATAATTAATTTTTAATCACATTCTGCCACTAAGTCAGTTGAACCATGAATTCAACTTTTTGTCATCCTTACTGAGGACCTGTATTTATTCATGGCCTGTGTACGTCTTTGTCAGGCGAAGCTACAGAACTCCTGTCTATGCCAGTCTGCCATCTAGCCCCGTTAAGTCGTTTAAAGGAGTACAATGCAAACAGAAAAAACAATAAAGGAAAATCTGAGTTATTAAATTGGATATTGCAGTAATGCATAATCTAACTTCATCTCAATGGATCTGATGGAAATTCTTTGTTTAGCCAGAGAGAGCTGAGGCACTCTAATAATTGAAAAACCAATTCAAATTTATATCAGAGCTGGGTCTATGCAAAAGTGGGTGGATGGAAGAATGAGGTGTAGGGGTGCATTAATCTTTATAACATTATTATTTTTTCTTCATTTCTAGAATAACAATTGTCTGCCGTATAATAGGATCAAAGTGAGTTTGCTAATAATGTCTGAAGAAGACGTGACTTACAGTATGTCACTCAAACACTTTCTAATGGTGTCTAATTCATTCTGAACTCAGCAACCCTCTGCACTGCTCACTCTGCTTTACACATCAATGGGCACAGTGGCCCTCCAGCCCCTGCCGAGAACACAGCGAGGCAGAATGAAACACAGCATTGTGCTAAACTGTCTTTAATCTCTTCACTGTTAGGGCTCAGCTAAATATTCAGTGTTTCTGTTTTATAATTACATCCAGACAAAAACTGGTACAACTCTTAACATTCACTGTACATTTGTGCTACACTGCACCATCACACCATGGAGGTTGTGAAAAGAAGTTGCTCAAAAGAACCAAAGCCTTTTTGCACGCCTGCACAAATTCAAATTTTTCTTTGATTGACATCTAGACACTTAAGGTCATGGAGGTGAGTTGGGAGACTAGAGGCAGGTGGTGAGATGCTGAAAGTGTAACAATGTGACATGGTGTTAATTTACTAATAAATATGGGGAAAGAGGGTAACAGGGGGGTCCAGAAGAGGGAAAGTGCTCTTGCCTAAGGCCCCTGGGGTGTTGTGTGAAGAGACATGGAGCCCAGAAGCTCTGGCCACTTGCCAGCGCTAACTGTACTTCTGCTCCTCCCTGCTGAGAGAACATCCATCTCCCTCCTCAGCCTGACACTCCGTTTATTCCCACATTCATTTGTCATGTCCCCAATCAGCTGGATGAATAGAAATGCTGTGACCATGATGGATGGTGATTCTAATTAAGACCAAAAAAAAAAAAAAATCTACACTCAACTTGAGGTGCCATTTTCTGGTGGTCCTACACACTCTGTTTATCTACTATGAGGGTACCCCCCATCTTTTTGCTTTCCTGCTGGTGGTGAGTGATGGCCTCTACATTCACTGTCAGTCAGCTGTAGGTCATCTGACAGCAGAGAGAGAGAGACAGAGAGATGCAGGAGGAGAAGTGGGAGCAGCTGAAGTAACTCTGGACCCAGGACACTTTTGTTTGTTTGTTTGCTGTGTTTAAAACAAAGAGTGCATGGCATTGAGAATTCCATCTGAAGGAACTCCCCTCAGAGATTAGTTATTCAAAGGCATGCAAATGACATTGCCATGTGCTGGTTTACAAGGGGGTTGTGTTCATTTTGGATCTTCTTAATTGCTTCATTTCTAAAATAACTTCTCTGTTGTTTACCAGCACAATACAGATAAAGGCTGTGAACAACATAGATGTAGCACATTTGATGCCGTCTTTTTTTATTGTATTGTGTGTGCACTAGTTTGTTGGTTGGTCTACGATGTGTTAATCAAAAATTCAGAGGGTGCTTTTTAAAATACAGTATGATGTGGGTGAGTACCTTTTGGCAGCAAAATTGCAAGCATAAAAAATGGAAACACAACAGAATAAATGAGCTGAAACACATCTTGAATTCAAAAGCTGTAACTACATTACCTCAGTATTATTTTTTTGCATAAAAGAAAAGTTTGTATGCCTTTTTATGCATACTGAGGCTGTTTGTTTTGCATAAAAAAGTAATTGAAATAAAACCAATATAACCTTAAAATGCACAGACCAGTCTCAACTCTTGAATAATCTTCAAGGAGGGCAAGCTGTACACTGAGTGGACCTATCTACCAATAAAATATGTGCTTTTAGGTTTGTTTAAATACAATATTCATTTCAGTTATTTACAGTCTATAGCATACCAGGATTGAATTTGGGCTATCTCTGTTATGCTTGGTGATGTCTATCAATCCACTATTTTGAAATTAATATGGGCAACTAAACCAATTTAAAATTCAATACATTTAAAAGTAGCTTAACCACCTGAACATACAGGAATTTCTTTAAAGATTAAAGTAATGACATGAGTCACTGCTGCTCTGATACGTTAGTTACTTTAAGCAGGTGGTAAGCTAGGTTTTAATATCCAACATGTTGGTTTAACTCCTATCTCGTATAGTTGTTGGAAATACCTCAGTGGGTTACCAACATATCAGTTCGTAAGAAACTAATGTTTGTATTTACAGATAACAGCTAGAGGGGAAAAAAATGGTGATCCATTTTGTTTTTAAGCTAGCTATCTTCCCTGCTAGCAGTCACTTGTTGTAGCCAGCTCTTTTGTTTCCATTGTCTTGTTGGAAATTTCTGCATTAAGGATTAAAACAAAAGTATTTTTGCTTGGCTTTTAACTCTATTTTGTTTTTCTTACAGATGCCTATATCATAGAAAGCATACCTTTGGCTAAATCTTGTATAAGCTAAACATGTCAGAAAGTTAGAGAGTGTGAGACCAATATTTATTTTCTGCAGTTTTCATTTATAGTGTAGTTCTGCTTTTAGTTAACAATTAAGTAAATAAATAAAAACATTCACATTTCAAAAGACAGTTCAGTAAAAAAAAATTAGAGTATATGAATGTGCATTAATATGCATGAAGAGAACATCACTGTGCATAATGCAGGGGAGCAGGTCCTGCAGTACTTGTGTCCTAGGGAGTTAATCACCTTGGTTAGGTGCAGAAGGTCCGGATTGAATTACACAGAAGCAGCATATCGGTGGAAGTATGCCATGCGTAACCTACAGGCATTGCTTTTAAACTTGCAATTCCTGCAGGGGCCTTAGCATTTTAAAGTCATTGAAAAGAATCAATTACTGTAAATGCAACAGGGGCAGTCAAGCATGTAACACATGACATATCTTCACACTGCAGTTTGGGGAGCCTAAAGCTGTTTTGGACTATCTATTGTAGAGCAGCCAACATTACTCTAGACTATATACATAATATGTGGCACATTCATCCTCTCAACTATGCTGGATAAATTGTTGATGCTCTTTTTGTGAAAGAATACCAGCTGACAAAGAGTGCAAGATTTGCAATATCAGTTACAAAAATACATGTGGCCATCTGGTGATGTATTCAGTTATCATTCAAGCATAGCAGGTAAAAGGGTTGCCAGTTTAATGAAAAAAAGAGATAATCTCACGGCAGTTCACGGTAGAAGATGGATGAAACCTTTATTGCAGGGGACCAAATCCAACCAACTATACATGTATTCTATATGGTGGAGGTACCAGAGGGCCAACCAAAGGAAGGAAGTCCATTCAAATAGAGGGCGAACATACAAACTCCGTCAGGAAGAAACTGAACCTGGAACCTTCCAGATGTGAGGCGACTGCTAACTACTGAACCACTGGGCTGCAGAGAAGGCCATTCCTTATTTTTGAAGTCCGTATTTTTTTTGTTCGTAGTTACTGGAAAATTGCAGTATGTCTTCAAACCAAAGTCTCCAATGAAAACAAGTGTGAAAGCAGTGGTTTTTGAATTGCTGTCCTCAACTAAGCCTTTCAAAATAACCCCAATATTGCCTAAATATTCTTATTATGTACATCACATAACCTGCTTTACTTTCAATCAGCCCGGAGGCCTACTTCAGCTTTATGTCAGCAGTAACATGCCTAATCCCATGTTAACGGAATAACACATAATAAAAAGAAAAAAATAAACATCATCCCGTGGTCAAAGCCTAAATCTCTTTTCCATGTCCACCCTGAGTGAACAAGCAATGTTATTTATTGTGAAACAAGGCGGGGACAAGGATCAGAGCTCCTCTTTGGGCTCCATCTGAGGACTGAACCACTGTTTTCACATCATATCCCAGTGTATACAAGCTGTAAACCCACGCTGGTATGGCATGGCCCTTTGTTAACACTTGTACATTGGTCCCCCTTTTGATCAGAGATACTCACAAATATTGATCGCTACAAATTTCTGACATTGTCCCCATTGCCAGAACAGCAACCTTGAAAAAATAAGAGGGAATGCAGACAAGGATTGCCTGTCTAGCTCTGTCTGTGTTGTGGAATGACACACCTCCCTCTTTTCCTCAGTGTCTGTTCATGCTTATGCTGGCTGTTCTTGTTTGAGGGACATTGCTTGATCATTCATTATTAGCTCACGTCTGTCAAACCAAACAATGAATAGACTGCTCAGAATTGATGACTATATAGAAGTGCATATGAGCAAAAAGGCTTTCATTTAGTGCCCTACTCTCCATGTAGGAGGTGACAGACATGATGGATCTGACACTACACACCAGATTTATCTTGGAAATGGAATAATTATGCACTTAATGCATGACTGGTGGTCTGCATTTATACTGATAGCTAACAGGCTATGCTGCAGGGTAAGTAGAGGGGGTTGGACAGTAAAATCCCTGAGGTTTTATAGCCGTGGGCCCCATTGGAAATCTTTAACTAGAGGAAAATACATTTTCTTTGGTCAAGGTTAAGATACAGGTCTACATATGCCAAGTGACACTCTGACAGTGTCACCTCCACAGGGACGGTCGGCTCATTGCAAAGTGACCTTAGAAGAGCTAATGGTGACTAATACCCCTGTAGAGAGAATCTAAGGGTCATAACATGCCACACCACTTACAGGAGAACAATACAGAGACACCAGCGAACACGATCAATATGCTACATTACAAATTCCTCCATCTTTCTTTGTTCCTCTCTACAAGATCAGACACGGAGACACATAATGTAGAAATAATGTAGATTTCCATCCAATCTACTTTGAAGGCAGAACACAAACACCTGGCATGTAAATGCTCACTGTTTCAAAAGAACGACTTTCCATTACAAGTTCTCAGTTTGGCTGTTGCTCAGGGAACTGAACAAACAGCTTTACATGCAGCGCTGCCTTTATAATTGAATGTGCATTTCCCAGACATCAAAATGATCTGAATGTTGCGGTGGAGGCCTATCTCTTCATTTTACCTCAGTCTAACTTCAGACAGGGTTTCTCTTCTTATACCATGGAGGGGAGGAGGGGGGGTAGAATCCCTCAGTAGTGTAGCTGAGTGTTTTGTGTAACACTAGACAAATAATCCTTCTTTCTCAAAGGCGTGAATGTATTTTACAGGTATCCGTCATCCAAGTGTCAATCCTGCCTGCAGATTTCACACGCCACTGGCACCACTGCACCTCTGCCTACTCGCTTCCTGATTGCATAAATGCTCCCAGTGACACAGTGGACTGCATCCAATTCCACACCTGCTCAGACATCTCAGGCTGCACATTCACAAGTCATGAGGGAGAGAAAGAAAAAAGAAACACTGACTAATAAACACAGTGCCAGTTAAATACAGGGCGAGGCTTTCATCTGCAAGACTGATTTATCAACTCATGAACTTTTTGAGGTGCTTATTAAAAGCGTATATATGTATGTATTTAAGTGTTAGACACATCATCAGAATACAAATGAGCAAAGCTGAGAATTTTTTTCATTTGGGAAAAAGGTCATCAGAGTATTTAATAGCTCATGTTGGGTAAATACTCTGTGTCTCCACACCTCAAAGACTACTATGTGATTAAGGTAATTGCTGTCATTAGCCTTGCATGTTTTTAATAATAAATTCCCAGAGGCTTAGTATGATTGCACTGTTGCGCCGAGGCCCTTTCAAAAAGCCACAAATCCACCCTGTCGCTAAGCTATGTACAACAAATACTACAATACCAAATTCCAGGTAAAGGATGATGAACAGCAGCTGAATGGGAAAATGGTTCCAATCCATCTGGCTGGTTCCTATTCATTCCTGTTCCTGTGGTTTTAGAGGTGTGTGGTGATGGTGCGCTGCCGTGCCTTTGATCAGCTGATGGAGACAATGCCACTCTCCTCAGCCCTGTGGCACGGGGGTTTACCTGCTGCTAAGTCAGCTATCACAGCTGGGGACCAGGCACCTTAAAGAGGCTTTAACCCTCCTCTGGATCAGGCTGACATGATTCATATGGGCTGGGTGTGGATTTGTGTCCCTGCTGTGGCACAGCGTCTTTCATGTCAGGCTGTTTATGAGAATATGGAGATGGGTTTTGCGTGCTTGCGGGTGTTCCTTAAAGCAGCGATACGACCTCAGGCTGGGCTTGATCCCTGACGAGTCAGAATCTACCTCTCGATGAATCTCTTGTAGCACACTTAATACCCATAAGAACATGGTGCACGAGGGCCCTCATCTTGGTAACAGAAAGGAATTTGAGAGCAGATTAATATTATGAACAGTAATATTCCCCCGGCGGCATCTGCATGCGCCAGGGATTACAGGGCTCTGGGGTGATTACCGGCAGGGGAAGAGGGGTTACAAGTCCAAAAAAACTTTTCATCTTCACCCAGGGCACAAGAGCACACACATAAAGAGACGTATAAACACATAATAATAGTGTCTCTACATGTGTGAATGTCTGCTTAAATCTGTACCTTGTTATTTTCATCACAGCAATACATTCCTTTGGACAGGCACTTTATAAGGATGCATGGATCACATGTTTTTCTTACATACATACACACACACACACACACACACATATATATAAAGAGAGAGAGAGAGAGAGAGAGAGAGAGAGGGAGAGAAAGAGAGAGAGAGACTCACTTTTTTACACATCATTTCAAGATGAAAAACAAAGTCCTACATTCCTGAAAATGGACACATATATTAATATCAGATGGACTACTTTGGGTCTATGCTACGCTAGATTCAGGCCTGTCACTTTTTTGCGTTTATAATATTAATTACCACACTACATCTAATCTTCACAACAGCTCTCTCTATGATAATTAATTCCCTTTTTGTCTTTTCTCCCTGATGTGTGAGGACACTATTAGTGAGTTAAGAGAGGAAGCATTCAAGGCAAAGGGTAGCAAAGCTTATCTCCCAGAGGACGGCATCAGAGATCCCTCAGGGCACTGTGTCCGGCCCACTACAGATATCAGTTTTCTGTGAGGCCTGAGGACCTGCCAGGCTTAAGGCCCTGCTCAGTCTATGTCTTATTATTCCCCTTGCCACCGGGCTGACGCCAGGCCACGCGTGCAAAGCAAGCCAAGGAAATCGCCTTCAGGACTTGTCTTATGACAGAAGACTCAGCAATTTCCTTAGCACCTTTTGCGTGAGGATAAACATGAAGTTCACTCTGGCCATGTGCAACCAATAAGTCAGCCTAATGAAGGCCAGGCCGCGCAGGCAAAGGGGGGCTTGAGAGGGCTGAAATGGGTCTCTCATGTCTGAAATTATCCAGAGGAAACTGGTCTGACATGCTGTTCTGCTGCTAGGTGGTGGCGTGAAAGAAAAGAAACAACACTGTTTCCATTTAGAGGTAAGTCGGAATCACAGTGCTTCAGAGATTGCGCACATTTGTGAGGGAAAAACAGCAGGATATTTCCCTTCTTTAGACTCTAATGTTGACTCTGTAGATTCCACAAGGACTTGGGGATTGAGTGGAGGAAGGAAGGCAAGGGGCACTGCAGCACACTGCCATGCAGAGTCTGAGTTTGTCAGCAGCTCATAAGCCCGAAGTTCAAAGAGCAATCTGATAGAAAAGCTGTCTTGGCAGTGGTTTCCTCCCGTGTGTTTGCCAGCAGACTGCTTCCGTCGGACTGCACCCAGTAGTCATCAATTAGAAAACTGAAGGGTGCCATCCACGCACAAGCTCAACCACTATTTGGGTATGAGTTGAGCAGACAGCATTGCAGAAAAGATTTCAGGCCTACAATCAAATGGGAACAATAAACAGTCATGTTATATGATAGGTGCTTTTAGTCTGTAACATTCTTTCCTGTTTTTGTTTGAACTTACTCAACAAAACAGTTCTGCCAGTAAAATAAGAACAACCGGCTGCACACCAAACAAAACATAAGGTTTTAATAGGTAGTTCAACATCTGAAAATGGAAGACAAAACTAAAGTTGACAATGAATCACACTTTCCATACAACAGAAGGTGGAATGCAAGAAAAGCTAACATGAATAAAAATACTTTTGTTCATTCTTTATTTACCCCTAATGTGGTCATTCCTAAGACACAGCACACTGCAGTGTTTCACAAATCTAACCAGTGATGTAAGGCAGTAGTGGTGGATAGAGTTATGAGCTTTTAAGCTTATATAAATCTATAATTACTCTCCTTAACTAGAGAACCACTGCAAAAAAGGGGAGAATTATATTCAATAATACATTTTGTATATTACAAGAGGATGGGGGCTCACACATATGTTATGTTAGAAAAAAAAGGAAGTAACTAAATTTACTTTTTGTGAATAAATCATGATCATGTGAGTCAAATCATGTAAAAACATGAAAAATACTAAAATGGATAACTCAATCCAAGTGGGATGAGGAAACTATTTCTGCTCTATATTTTTGCTTGTAAGAAAACTGTCATATAAAAGAATATTAGGGCCTATAGCCAGGGATTGGTTACTTGTGTATCAATCTGCTAGTGAACGTTAGCCTTTAGCAGCCAAGGAGGCATATGTTTCCCTCAAAATCTGGAATAAACAAAACCAAAGCTAAAAAAGAAAGGCAATATAGGCCAACAGGCCAGAAACATGATTTTAAATGAGCTCCATACACATCTAATCGATATATACATAGGTAACTGTTTACACAGAGTGCCATTAAAGTTTTCATTTTAACCTTGAAAGGTGGTAATATGTCACTGTGTTCACAGCTTGTTTCTACTGCCCCTGAGTGGCCAAAGAGATTTGTTTTTGCATATTGAAGAAGTCCAAAATAATTAATATTTTCAGTGACATTCAAACATTTAGTGACATTTTATTTTGGAGAGAGGAAAAAGCAAAACTGTTAAAGACAATAATTAGCAAAACTGTTTTACTATGGAATAATTTAACAAACAAAGGCGTGCCCAGATTTATTGTGTCTCTCTTGTGTCTTAAAATGTGTTGAAATAGAATTTTAAGTCTGTAATAACAGCTTGTGAGGAGTTAAATGATCCTTAAACCTTTTACCTAAATATCATTCAAATTTTTAAGTCGAGAAACATCCCAGATCTGAAAGCTTGGAACTCTTCACTATTGAGACAGCATGCTGGATGAATTACTTTGCAAACATCAGACCCCTGAAGGGCAACCTGTGACAATTCCATACAACCCCTCTTCAGAGCTGAAGAATTCATTTTCATCTCTCACCGTTTGTCTTAATCACCACTTTCATTGTGACAGAATTCGCTGTGGATGTTCACGCTTCAAAAATTGGACTTTAAGTGGTTTTCACACCTGCCCAGCAATATTCTTCATAAGTATTAACAAGGATTTTTTCACTAAATTCAGACAGACACCTTGATCAAACCAGCATTACTTACAGTTTAGTCTCTATAATGTCCTATCATTTGTGAAGACAGAGTTTAAGAGAGTACCGAGGTGACAATCAACATCACACAGAATATAACCTTTACAATATGTCATGATGTATCAATCCTAGCTGGCTTTGTGAAATGCTGACAGGATTAGCATTTAGGACACATCATAGCAAACCATCTGTTTCAGCTCTGTATCGTCTTTTAAATCCCCTGATCTTCAATTGACAATATCTCATCCACAATGAGATATAAAGATTAAAATAAAAGAAAAAACAACTTCATTTTGAAAAAAATATGTTGCATAATATATATTGTGTATGCTACCTGTGCTATTTTACACAATATATTGCTATGTTA
>JAUZTA010000001.1:19848934-19859685 GCA_034780835.1 Ctenochaetus striatus
AAAGTAGTTTGGCCTTCTTTGGTATGTCTGCCCAAGGTCTGTGTGGGAAGAGTGGACTGAAAGCATAAAAACTGCCTCAAACATCAGTTTCAATAGGTTTCCTTTTCTTTTTTTTCAAAAAATCTATGCCTTGAAATTTTCCAGTTTTCCTTTATAGCTAAATACCCGTCAAATGATTAATGCCTCCTGTAACATTCAAAACTTCGGATGCCAGACAGAAGTCTGTATTTGTAGACCATAAAAGGGCAAGTGTTATCCATCATGATCTGTGCATTGACTGTCTCAAGTATTGACATCACTGCCTCTTCGACTCTTTCCAGAACGGAGATGGCACCATAGACTTCAGAGAGTATGTTATCGGCGTGACCATCTTGTGTCGACCAGCAAACACCGAAGATGTTCTTCGAATGGCTTTTCAGGTACAAAACAAATATTCTGACACTGTTGTGCTCCTAATAGGGCCTGAAGAGTAGACAGTGTGTGTTATTCTTGTTCATTGTACGATACACAGTTCTATACACTGCATACAAATACACTAATATGTGTATAAAATACACTGTAGTTTCCATGTTGTCCTTCCAATTTCGTTTGTATGTGAAAACAGTCTGAGTCCCTCAAAGCCTGTAGTCTACACTGCATAAGAAATGTTCCACACTGGTCACACTGATTTCATTGCACCATACCTTTCCACTGATGTTTTCACGGTGCTAATGTTCTTTGGACAGATTTCATCTCTCTGTATTTTATAATTATTAGTACTTGTATCATGTAAAGTGGACATTTTTTTTAAAAGGCTGCGACTACAGATCTGTGACAAATGATCTCTATACATTTAAAGCATATAAAATATTTAGTTCTGTTATATATATCAAAAAGGAAACATTCAAAGGACAATAAAAAAGGCAGCAGAATAAAAAAAATCATGCAAAATCCCCCAGCTCTGCTTTAAGTTGATATTAAAGCTCAGCAGACAGCAGGAGCAGTGCTGTCAGAAGAACAGAGGCAGCATTCAGAGGATTGGATAACATCAAGTTAACAATCTGTGACTGTTGTGGTTGACATGTAGTCATTTTACTGGCCATAAGTTCAAATGTGGTTATTTTTAATAAACAGTTTCGAGGCTCTGTTTTGCGCCCTAAACTGGTCAAATTGCAGATCGGAGTGTATTTGTAATTTGGTACAGCTTGCAGGGCTTTTCTTCCATTCTTGGGTAAAGTTGATATTTTCATTGCTCACCACAAACCCGGCTATTCAAAGATAGGTCAAATAGCGAAATGAGGGGCGTGAGGGGTGTTTAAGATAGTGCTCTGCAATTTTGATGTTGTTTTTTTTTTTGTGTGTGCACTTTTACCATCTCAAAGTGTCTAAGTCTAAGTGCAATACATCCATTAGAAGGCTGGTTTTTTGTGGCTTTAGTGGGCAAAGTGCACATGAACAGATCTATCCAGCAGCACGCAGATGATACGACATTCTTTTTTTTTTTTTAAATGCAATCTTCTGATTCGGTTAATCATCTAAAAACTGAAGGAGACTTCTGCTGAATGATATGGCTGTGAATAAAGCACGTCATAACGCAATGGCAGCTTACTGAAAATGGATTCCAATATAATATATCTGGGTAATGATTTTAAAAGCTTTTTCACCTACTGATCTGGGTTAGTAATCGGCTACGAAGTGTGACGCTGTGCCAATTATGCATGAAAGGCTGGTGCAATTTATATGCAACAGCTGTGACTGTTTATGATTGCAAAGTAAAATATACACATTCAAAGGTCAAAATGCAATTTGTTTATTAGCACCTTAACTTTTTTAACACAACAACATTTAACATCTGTTTCTTCCTCAGCTATTACCAGATTGTAAATACGCTGTGCCACAGTGTATTTTATAGTGGACGTGAAGAGATAAATTGTTTGGACATTATTAAAATCAACTGTGACTCACCTAATTATCTAGCTCTTATTTGGTTAAAGCAAATTCCCCAATTGTATGTAAGCTTTTTCTAACCCAACCAGCGCTTTTAAAATATAAAAAAAAAACCACTTAATTTTCAAAGTTTGCCAAAATGGAGAGTAACATGCATTTTTCTTTGTTTCTGTCCTCTTTTATGCAGCTGTTTGACACAGATGAGGATGAGAGAATCACACGAGAGGAGTTTACCGCTCTGCTGCGCTCAGCTCTGGGCGTGTCAGACCTCAACATGGCCAAGCTTTTTAAGGAGATCGATGCTGATGGTTCTGGTTTCATCACCTTCAGTGAGTACACTCAGCCTTTGGACATCAAACTTCATTTTTGTCATTTAACCTCCTTCTGTGTTCCCCATTGACGTTAGAGAATGGGAGAATGCACAGAAAGTAGTGTTTAATCCTCACTGTTTTACCTTTCTTGACCAAAGTTACTTTTTTTTGTGCCTGTGTTTTTCAGGTGAATTTCAAGCGTTTGCCATGACTCATCCAGAGTATGCCAAGCTCTTCACCACCTACCTGGAGCTTCAGAGATACCAAGCAATCCAGGAGGCGAGTCCCGGTGATCTGGAATTGGCTGGTCAGAACAGTACAGAAGAAAAGCAGGAAGACAGTGTCTCTGACAAAAAAGATGACTGAGAGTGAAGCTGAATCTTAACACTCCCTGACTGCACCAAGAGACAAAACACTGTATCCACAACACTGGAAATTTAAAAAAAAATAACAAGCATCATCTGCTGTCCAGCGACTTTCACATATTGAGTTAATTGCCTCAGCAAAGCCATATTATAGGTTGTGTGCTTTCGTTTTTATAGATGGCTTTTGAGTGCTTCTATTTTCAAGTTTAGTGCCTTTGAGATTTTGAGGAACCACTTCCCCATGCCACTGCACAAGAAAGGTCTCCTTTTCATCCCTCAAAGATCTGTGTGTCTTTTGGTTATGTGTTAATCCAAAAAAAAGAAGAAAAAATCAAATGAAATGCTATTAATAGGAAGGAAATGTCAGCAATCTTATGCTGACACTGCTCATCACTGTTTGAACAGTATAAGCCCAACAAGCTTAGAGTTCTAATGTTATTGAAAATATTTTATTATGTACTTAAATATATTTACAAATCGTAAACTGCCTCTTGACTTGGATAAATCAATCTCTGTATGCTGAATTCACTTTGCTTGGACTTAGATGAACTTAGCTTTGTGTTCCTTCTTCGTCTTTGTGGTTCTCTGTAAATGAGCAGAAGAAAAAATTGCCAAACCAACACCTTTTTGAACATAAAGCGTCCTTGTGCTTTTGTGTTGTGGTATAATTAGTGTACAGTAAGCTTTATTAAGATCTTTCCAATCCGGCAACCCACAGATGTTCTGTATTAAAGCAATGTCTGCGAAGAGCATACATGCTGTGCATTACACATTTTTTTTCCAGCGCTCAGGGACACAGACCTTGTAAGACGGCTGTATAATTAGCCAGAGGTTTGCTTTGCATGTGTATCCATTTGCATTTCTACTGAAGATTGTTGTTGCTGAGACAGCAGCGTTCCTACGCAGCTTTAAGTTTACTAAAGCAAAATCAACCACTGAAAATAGGGCAATTTGTGAGCAAAAAGGCAACAGTGCTTCTTCACAACAGCATATTCCAGCGGGGTATGCTTTCACATTAAGTAGCTGCACTGTTATTTATTTAATTGGGTACATTGCAATTATATGATTTTTTTTTTAACACTGTAGGTGTTTCAAAATATCACAACCTGTGTGTAATGTGAAACTCTGTAGCTGTATGTACTCTTTGTTGTTTTAGCATCAGTTAAAGCTTAACTAAATTCCTTAACCCCTCATTTCCTGCAGCTGTTTTTATGTCTGGTGAGATTTTCATTCCGGCATGCATAGTATTTCCAGTCAACATTCAGACCTCAGTCTCTTTGAAGCCCCAGATGTCACACAGAGGCAGAAGAAAGCAGCTGCTCATTTCTTGCCAGCCACCATCAATTTTACCAGCTAAAATGGCAACTGACAGGGGTTACTCTAACTAACATTAGCAGTTACCTGCATGTGCTGGCTAAAGCACAGTCTCACACACACGAACACGCAGAGATACTTTACACTCTAGTACTGCTGACTCAATATTATACATTAAAGGAAAATGTTTTGATGCAAGTCTTCTACGTCTGGTCCCAAACTGGCATTTAAGCACATCATAATTTAAAAAAAATATATGTTGGGGGCTTTTTTAGTTATTGACCTGCAAGGTCAGAAAAACAGATCAGGGAAAATAACACCATCAACTGTCTTGGCATCACTCAAGATGCAGACGCTCAGACAAGATGCTGATTGCATGTTCCAGATCAGCAGTCTTTGTAATACATGAATAAGGTGTTTTTTATGGGACATGTTTCAGCTGTTTCTGTAAACAACCATGAATATGTGATGGATTAAGACAACTATATACCAAAATGTACACAAAATCCTTTGTGTAACTTAATATGTTAAATTATCATAATTACCAACAAGCCTGAGACAATGGGCTTTTATTGTAGGATGACAAGTTGACAATGACTTTCATCTCGACTTTTCAGAGGATTTTATCTAATTCTGTCAAACTCTTATCTAATCATATCACTTTTTTTACAGACTAAGAGGCATAATATAACAAATGCATTCCTGCTGTGCTGAAACAAGTGATGTGTTGTATGTTGAAGCACAAAATCATAGAATATAGTCAGGTGCTGAATCATAAAACAAGATAAATGTTGTGCAGAGGCAGCCGTCACTGCAGCTGCATTCAGCATCTTCACTTGGCATCTTACATGGAAAATATATGCAAAGTGTATTAGAAGCCTCGTGAGAACTTGAAGATTATTTCCTGAAGGACTGAGTTGAAAACATTTGGGTTGAGCTGTTAATACTCTCTGAAGTGTTAAATTGGATCCTGGCGTTACATGGTGAATCATCCCATAACACCACCGGGAGGGTCTGATAGAGAGCTGCATTTTTAGGATTGTCATTCCAGCTATTTCCATTACTCTAAGCAAACACAATCCATTCCAGTGTATTTCAATGGTGCACTAATACAATAATACCTCTTTTCAGATCTGGTTCAGACAGATGAAGGCAATAACTGCTTTGCTAAAGCAATTTTGTGAAGGCCAAGTAGCCACAGAATTGAAATTCCCAAATACCCACTGAGGCGCTTCTGCAACAGATTCTAAGCAATAACAAAACTGACTTAGTCAATTGGATAAAACTTTTCTGTTGAGACCTTAATACAAAATACACATGATGGGAATATCTATATCAAATATTATCTGTATCAAGCAGCCAGTGTGAAGTGTGTTAACGTCCACTGCTGTACCACTGAAGCCATTTCCAAAAACATCCTTAAAAAAACACTCTGCCTCCACAAAGGAACCATTCCACCATTTCAAAGGATCTAAAACTGAGTTAACTTTTTAAACTCATCCTCAAGTTTCTGTCATTTTTTCAACATTTTTCTAGACACACAGTTTGCTGTTGGTTGATTGTCTATATGTATCACTGAAAGAAGAGAAAAATATACTGTAAAATGCACTTTATCAGGCTTGTGGGCTCAGCAACATGCTGTGTGACATCTCCTTTAGAAACAGTTAAAATGTTAAATAGCTTTCATTTTTAAAATGAAATAATTTTTTTTTTTTAATGACTAAAAGTTATTTTATCCAACTACTAAAAACAATTTGAGACTGGACATGAATGGAGAGATGTGGTGGTAGAATAGTTACAGCACAGCTAATGGCTGCAGGTGATGCTGGTTTTATTCCAGTCAGAGACTTTTGTTTTAAGCTTTGGTGAAGCATGGCAGGCAGTGCCTCACCAAAACTCTAAACACCATTAATCATTTATTCATTGTCATAATTCAGAATTTGATTAACTTCACTTATTTGAAGCTCATAAAAATGACCTTTTTTTGGATCTCTGCCTCTATCTGTACAAAGGCCAGTGCTTTATGTATCGGAAGCTCGTTCTCACATTGTGAATAATCAACACTGAGACGCAGTTTGAGCCTCTTTCAGTCCTGTAATCTGTGGCTGATTCATGTCAAGGTACATGACATCCATCCCTCTTGCTTTCAACTACACTTTTCCACACCAAGCTTGCTGCACATGTCCGTCCAGGAAACAGCCCATAGACAGTGTTGGTAAGGGGCAGGTTGTTCAAAAAAATGTTGGAAGGTGACTGGAAGAACATTCTGTCTGTCACATTCATGACTCTTGCCAAAGCCAGTTGGAAGAAGAATGAAAAGATCTTTTCCATCAGGAAAAGCCATCAGTGCCGTTCTTTTCTCTTTTGTTAATGAGGAAATGTTGTCCAGTTCCAATCAAACTGCTGTTGTTGCAGCATCCATGCTAACCTCTTTGGTGGCTGCCACTGTTTTACAAGCTTGCAGCTGCTTCTAACTTTCATCCCAACAAAATCACACCCCTGACTACCAGCTCTTTCTCCTCAAAGGACGCTGATAGTTGCGGTCATATTCAGACCAGACACACAAACGAAGCTCCGGTCGAAGCTTTTCAAGATGGGCCTGTGAGATTTCAGACTTGAAATCTCAGCACTCCAGCTGCCTTGCAAGGTTAGCGTTTTCTACTGGGAAATCAACATCTGACCTACATGACTTCATCCAGCAGAAGAAGCAAACATTTGCAAAAACTTTTTAATAAGACTAATACCAAAGAAGGACTGGCCATGGGGCTGTTACAAAAGTTGCAAACTTTTTTGCTTTCTGTGCTTAAATTTATTCTTCTTGTCCGGCTAAAGCAGCATGTGGGTGTGTGGTGGGATTCTTGTATTTTTTCTGTTTTTTCCATTCAAAACATGCATCAGGACTAATTTCCTTTAACATTTATTGCATAATGATATCTTTTTCTGGTAGCAAATTTATTGTTTTATGAGTCTCCAATATGTGCAGACACTGTAAGCTACATGTGTCTATTGATTAGGTTTAATTGTGCATTGTCTGTGCATACGACTGATTGTGTAGTGGGCACAACACAAATAAGTGGATTTATAGTCTTATTAATGCAGACTATATCCATGTGTAATATGAGCTTGTGTTGCTGCATTAACAGAATGTAGACAGATGCAACACTGATGGGTAGCTGTATGTTATTGTTTGCGTGTCATATTCATCCCCGTTTCCTGTTTGACTCTTCACCTGTCACTTTTAAGTAAAAGCAACAAAAGCCCAATAAAAGCTCAACATGAATGATGCAGAAAAAAGACATACAGCGAGTCATCATCTACAAGTCAAAATCAGCAGCAGGGCACCTCAAATAAAAGATGTCTGTCTGTCTGGTCTTTCTAGGGTGACTACAATGCTGTATATTGAAATATGAATGGGTTATGGCTCAGTCATCTCTTCTCCTTACAGCCTGAGTCACCAGGAACAGGATTTAACACTGGAACCAGTGACTGTGCACATGGGGTGGTGGATTTCAACAGAGATCAGGGCAACCAGTGTGAAAAATCATTCAGTGCACACGAAGCCCTAGAAAGACACAAACGTACACACACACATCCACAAAAGCAGAGAGTATAGAGGCGCATACACACATAGACACAGAGCTGAGTCATGACCAAAATAGAACAAGAGCAGAGAGGATGTTCAAAGCAGAGACTCACAGAGAGCGAGAGGAGGCTGGGGGAGAGAGACTGAAGCTAAAATGCAAAGAAGTTGCATTTGACATTAAAGAAAATGATAAAGATAAGGAAACAAAAGAGTCTAAAGGAACAATTAATAAACAGTGTGACTGTATAAAATACAGTGAGGGAAAAAAACAGGTGATAGAGCAGAAAGCAGGGAGAGAGAACAAACACAGACAATGAGGCTTGGAAGAGCAAAGAAAAATGTGTTTGCATGGGAATTATAGCAATGCACACGGCCGGGCAATCTAAATGAAAGCGTTTCTCTCAGGCGCACATTTCCCATCAGCCCCACTAAGAGGAACAGCAGGCTCAGTCTGCACAGAGGCCCCTGAGGTTAACTGTCCAATCAGTCGCTCCACCACCAGTCTCCACGGAGACAGCCCCGGTGACATCACTGTGGGTGAATGCTGGTAACTCACTGATGAGGAACCACGTCACTGGTGTCGTGACCCTGCAGGAACATTCAATACTGTTTGTATTGTGTTGCCTGTTGCCTGTTTTCACTTCAATCTGGAGCGTTTAATCTTCCAGATGTAAGCCTCTTTACCCAGCTTTCACTTTCTTTCTCTCCCTGTAGAAACTGATGGATAACAGCTGCTAGGAAAACTAGAAACACAACTTTAATTAAATTTACTGTTTCTATTACAAACAAAGAAACAACAATGATACAATATCTCATTTGTTTATTATCACAACCACAGTGACTGTTTGACCCTTGGATGGACTGGCTGGAAACAACATCCTGCAGCTTTTCTGCCTCCGTACACTGAACCTCAGCGTGAGGCTGAACGGTTGAAAAATCATAGCTCTATATTTTCAGACTGAATGACTGTACATATTATACTTATCTTTGTGTTTTCAACAAACTGGGCAAAGTGTTCAGGTGGTAGTCAAAGCCATATTTCAGATTTCACAAGCATTTTAAGTAAAATAGTTTGTAGTCAAAATAAACACAAAGTCAGAATTTCCTTCCCATTTTGAAAATATGTAGTTGCAAAACATCTAAACAAAATAATACTTTCAAGAGCAGACGTGTACTTAGGGGCTGGATGAAATGGATAAGATCGAATAACAAAATATTGTTGGACTTATTACCTCAGTATCAATAATATTAATGGAGATTTAATGTCTAAGTTGGTTAAGGAAAATATTTGTTTTTCTTTTGTTGTTAAGTTCAGAAAATTACATTGTACCAGCAGGAAAAAAATGGGAATAGGATAACATTCATTTCATATCACCATATAACACAATTCAAAATCTAGGACAGCAGCTACTCTCACATTACCATTTCAGTATCATAACAATATGCTGCCATGTTGTAGCCAAAGTGACATTTTGGCTCAACAATAAAAAAACACAATGCTTGAAGAATGTGAGGAAACTGGATTTAGGGTAACTGTTCAAGTGTAAACTCTCCATTGTAAAAAAGCTCAAGTGCTCAGGGTTCCAGAAAATATTATGACAGAAAAGAACCAAACTTAAAACACAAACTGAGAACAGAGCAAACACAGACATTAAGTCTGCGTATACTCTGCATTTGCATGATGATTCATTCTGCATGACTCAGATCAAAAAGGTTGACAGCTCCAGCTAACCTTAACGTTTGCTCAAGTCTGCAGTTAAAGGTGGTTGACAGGATAATACTGATGCTGCTGCTGCATGAGCTACTTGTTTCCCCTGTGGTCTCCATTAATGCCCAAGTGCTTGCTCATTATGGAAATAAAAGGGAGGAAATGTCATGTTTGTGAGTCGACCTGGTAGAGTGTGTACCTGGTGCTAAAGCTGGGGGCCAAGTCTCACCACAGCAGCTCTGCTTCGGAGGGTATGTTGTCACACTTTTACCTATTTTCATTTTTTGTCAGTCTCTCCTGGCTGTTACTCCTAAGCATGAAACAATTATAAGAACATTTTAAAAATCTATATTTATTAGATTATTTTGTTATATATATGCAAATATGTGTATCTTATTTTCATCTATTTTTTGTGGGGGGTTATAGCTGTAATATTAGCAATATTAACTTAAAAGCTGATAATATGGCATTTACCCAATTGTTATTGCAGATTTAAATCATTTAGTTAAGTGTCCTCATGCTGTTGGAGCATTTATAGTTAACCCCACTACTGAATGTTTATCATCCATGAAATAATAGGAATCTTCACTTAAGTGAGACAGCAGTTGGCTGTATTGATCAGTTATTACAAGTGCAATAACAGTTTAGACGCACTTTTTACAATGTAAAAAATGTCACATAAAGATTTTTTTCTCCAGCTGTGGAAGAGCTGATTTGAATTCACCTTCCCTCTCTTCCTCTCAAGCATCTCTCAGAGCTCTACAGATTTTTTTAACAGAGTGCCCCTCATGAGATAGATGGTCTCAGGCTACACACACCCGTAAGCCCTCCCTGACTTTTTGACTTACAGCTAACACCGCTCTTCTTAACCCAATCCTCTATTTGTGGAAGCTGTCAGTTTTCCCATCAGTACGGTCTCTTGCACCGCAGTCATCCGTCAGCATCAACTCTAAAAAACACTCCAGCACTGATATCTCCCACTTACCTGCACTAACAGCATGACTTTCCCCTCACTACAGCAAGATCTGACACAGAGTTCGATCAATACCAAAAGCCTCAGTCAGAGGAGGCCCAACTCTCATTACCCTGATGCATCATGGATACTGGCCTACAACAAACAGTTATACATTAACAAGAATCATTCAGACAAATATTATGTCCTCTAATGTGTCAATATTTAAATATATATCAGTTTAAAAAATCAGCAAGGAAGTTAGAGCTCTGGTGTAGTTACTTACAACAAAGTTACAAAAAAGTCACAAAGTAAACAGCTCTGCAAAATACTAACACACAAACTCGGCCTCACACACATCAACTAAATACATGGATTCCTACTCTACTTCCACCAAGACTTGGGGCTCTAATTTCGTAGACCAGGCTCAGGCGCGGCGCACATGCCCTACGCCGCGCCTACGTCTCGCCAACTGGGTGTGGCCGGCGCACTTTGCAATTTTCGTGAACCGCGCAGTCCGGCGCACTGCGGCGCATCCACGCCTCCGTCCCTCCCACCGGCGCAAGTGGCAAAGGGGGAGGAGAGAAGGCGT
>JAUZTA010000001.1:19921955-19932622 GCA_034780835.1 Ctenochaetus striatus
GAGGAACAAGTTTGTGTTGACAACCAAAAATTGGGTTAGAGAGACGTAGCGGACACAAATACAAAGTATAACAGTTCATAGAACATAAAAATTATTAAAGCAACTGCAGCGCATTCAGATGCAGGGATGGTGCTTCTTTGAAATTTCTTTTTGTTTAATATAATCAGTTTTTTTTTAGCTCTGTTGTTAAAACATGTATTGCCTATGAGAAAAATATGTCCTATTTTGATACTGCTGCTTACATTTCCACTCACTCATAGCAACACAATAAGAGTACAGTAAAGATTCACCAAAAGACAGCATGAGAAAACTTTGAAACATCTGCTTGCAAAATTCTTATCATATCTTTTTTCTATGTACTGATAACATGCTGAGGGAAAAACACTCATGATTTGTGGCTTCTACCAGTTTGTTTTCAGTGAATTATTAAACCCTTCAACCACAAGTGACTGCAAAGTATGTGATAAAACATATGCAGATGCAGCAGATCTACTGTAGAATTTCACTTTCTTCCTGTAAGTCATTATCAGGCACTTCCTGTTTGTGCATTCTTGATGATGTTTGTGGGAGAGAAACATAGTTGTGGAAATAACTGATGATACAGAACAATAAAGAGAGCAATAAGATGTTAATTTGATTTCTTGATGGTGGAAATATATGATTTAAAATCCATTAAACTGACTGGAAAAGACTGAAATACACAAACTGGGCAAGGGAGGAAATCTGTTCACACATTTTTATCCTTCTGATGTACAGAAAAAAGCTAACAATGTAAACATATTGTATGTTCAGGAGATATCAGAGGTATAGATAAAACTTATAATGAAAATAAATGTATCAGTGTCAGGACTGATAAGCTCATCCAGTCAAGCAGCAAAGCAAGTGATTAATCACTCAATGAATTGGTTTTCTCACCAGCTCATGCAGCAGCCAGTCAGGTACGTTGCGGTCGTGGTTACAGATGGAATAGGAAGATGAATGGCTAAAAACAACAGGAGCCTGTGAATGCCTCAGCACGGCCCGGGCTGTGTCCCACGAAGTGTGGGAGAGATCCACTATCATTCCCAGTCTGTTCATTTCCTCCAATACAGCCTAGAAAACAGATTCATTCAGGAAGCCAATTACAGAATTATGGGAGTAAAGGACGTCAGTTCAGCCAACAACAGGACATGGCGACACTTGCACATACATAAACACACTCATGTGGATAGCAATCCGGGAAGTCCTGTGATAATTCTGTTGAACTGAATCAAGCTACAGAGCAGGAAAGTGATCTATTAATGCAACAGGGGCTGCTTATATTGTACAACAGCTTTGTTGTAAGGAATAAATACATGTTAGAGGACCAGCTATCCAACTTGAATAACAGCAGTTTCTCTGTGAAGGGCCTGTTTATAAAGACAACGTGTTGTGAAACCAACTCCAATAACAAGGTCAACTTTCTTCAGCACTGTGCAAAACCAAAACGTCTCCAAGCTTAAAAATTACTATATCATGCTCATTATTAAAAAAAAAAAAAAGTTTAAAAAATGACAAATGTAATTTCAGCAGTATTTTTTTCATGTCTGTTTGCCCTTATATAATAACACAGCTAATAAAAACCATGATCACTGACTACGTATAAAGCATGTCAGTACTCATAGTCGGTGACTTTAGTTTTAAAGAATTCTGAAAGATTAACTTCAATGTTACCAGTCATCCATTATTGTTACATTTGATAAATAATAGCTCTCATTTTCAAATACACACTTTCATCTTAAATACACAGTGGTCAATGTACTGCTCTAATATATTCCCTAGTAAGGGGCAGGCATTACCAGTGAACACGCTGACGTACAACTTTATGGGATGTAGGCCTAGAAACAATCCTCTACTCCTCTTGATTATTACTGAGGATGAAACTTACCTTCCCAAACTGTGTCAGGCTGTTGTTCTGCCTTTGATGGACAGTATGATGTTTTGAGGATGATTCAGCCCTGCATTAAAAAAACAAAAAACAAGTGTACTGTCATAAAGTCTTATGTAATCTTGCTGTTCATAAAATGTAAAATTTATGTAAATTGTGCTTCATTTACAAGATCTGACACATGCTTTCAAAGAGAGTACAAATATGGATCATTTGCATAGAGGAAGAACTGACTTCTTTGACTTTTCGGTTCTGTCAGCACTGTAAATGAACCTTTAAAATGAGTTTTTCACTTTTAGAAGTAGCAACAAAGGCACAGGGTGAGGACATAATTGTGCATAACATAATGCATTTACAATTAATCTCTTAATTACCATGGTGTATTGCACATGTGTGTGAGGGTCATGGAGCGAACCCCAAGCTGGTAAAACATGCGCAGGGCTGGCAGGCTGCTGTCAATACTGTGGCCCCCCTCAATACTTATTAGACAGGCTATCTTACGCCTCATTTCTGAATTCTTTAGTTCTGCAATGACAGACACACATATGACACACACACACACAGTTAAGCCAACAGCTGTTACTTATTTTAGGGTTTTAATTCAGACAAATGCTAACAACTAAAATGATATAATCCCATCAAATTAAAAAAAAAGGGATACTGTAGAACCTACACCAGATCAACATTTTTTGTGTTATTACTTGTTAGTGAATGCGAGATGTACTGTACCCTGAGCGGATGTGACCAGCTCAAAGTCCTCGTACTCAGTGCACATGCGTCTGACCACATCTATCTGTTCCAGAGTCAGCCTCACAGCATCCTTCTCCTGGGCCCCACACAGCACATAGACTGCAAACATCTGACAAAAGAATGGGGATGTGACACAAGACAATGGGAGAGTTACCAAGGTGACTGCCAGCCAGGTTTGATCTTTCAATAATACGGTCTTCTTAGATCCAAAATGTCAATGTTCAACCGTTTTAATAAGGTCAGCGTATGCTTTCACGAGGCTATTATCTGAGTGAATCCACACTTTGGAACAGACAAGTGTGAAAACTAAAGAACTGATTATATTTCAATACCTGTGCTTGGACACGACCAACTTGGAGACGGGTGATGTCGGTGGCCACCTTTGACACATTATGTAGATCGATTTCGCTCAGCCGATTGTTGTGAAGTTTTCTCAGCTGGAGAGCTAGGTCATTATGGCTGACAAATGGATGAAGAGGGTGAATGTAAAAACAGAACGAATAAAGAGGCTTTCTAAATGGAAATCAATTAATTTCTTTCCATTGATGCAACTTCTGTGTAGGCAAGACAAGAAGCATCCTTTACCCATCAATGAGAGGATATCTGGACATCAAGTCATGCACTCGATCTATCTCAGAGTATCCAGCGACCAAACTACACAGAGAGAGCACCACCAGACGCCTGAGGGACGTCATCTGCAAGCTGCTTGAAGCACTTATTACAGTTTTCCAAGAGGGCATATTCTGAAGAGAGGAAACACAAAGGAAAGAGTACATTATCTAGAGTACATTTTTATCTATGACATGAGTCATAGATAAAAATGTACATTTTTGAGTTTAAAATTTCAAGTGTCACACCCCAGAGTGGTCCCCTCTGGAGATTTTTTGGTGAAATCATGGAAAAATTACAGTGGCAGAAATAAATCATGATAGCATCATGCTAAACTTGCTGGTAGGTAATTATTTAGTATTTACCTATTTGTTTTTGTTGTTGTTGTTTTTTTGTTTGTTTTTTCTAAAGTCCTGCCTGGAATACTTTACATTACACTACAACTCTGGAGATCAAAATGTCCTAAAGTATGATGGGACCGTGTTTCCCCACAAAGAGACTAGACTGAAAAAAAAAAGATGAAAATATTTAAGTTCTGACCCATTTAATTGCTAATTTATGAAAATGCCTCCTGAGCAGAAAAAAAAGATGCATCCTCATTTTCCAAATACAGTTTACATCTGTAGAACAGCGGGAAACAGTTTAATTTAAACAGCAGACTTACCTGGCAGACCGCTGAAGAGCGACGCGTTGTCCACCTTGTTGAACAGCTTCACTCACCGACAGGACGAACTTTCCAGCTCTCCGCCCCGCGTGGAGCAAAACTAAACGGACAGCGGTGCCAGGTGCTGCGTTCAAGTGCAGGAGGATCAAAATGCGCCGTGTAGAGCCAACAGACACGGCTGCTCTGATGGCAGTGGCGATTTCGAATTAGCTTTCAGTTCACGATGGATTTTAACTTCTGAGATGGATTTTTACTGCCTCTCGTTTATTTTAAAAATCCTGCAAAATGCGTTGGTTTAGCAGTACATGTAACTAACTGTGTTTTTTTTTCTTTAGAAAAAAAGAAGGTTCAGATGGTGCATTGACACGAATGGAAGCACACAAGTTTTATACTTTCCATGCGCAGTTTTGTTTATCCACTCGTTTACCCTTTTACTTCTCGTTAATTTAACCTGCCTCTTTTTGAGAAAAGAACTTACGAGGAGCTTTTGAAAGCACCATCGAGACCCGTAGATTCAGTGTTGCCATCTGTTGGTCAAACAATGCAATTGCTATGACAGAAGGCTCAGGCAAAACTTCAGGTCAATACAGATTCATGCTTCTCCTCCATGCAGTCAGCTCTTTTTCCATTTGACACGTTTTCACAGATTACTGCATTCCAGTAACTGTGCTCCCTCGTCATCATTTAGAGTTCATTACTTTTCTAAACAAATAGGTCGTGAGACACCACCTAAGCCTTAAAAAAAACAACTTTTCAAAAATACTGTCCATATTTCAGACCACCATGATTTTACAGGTGCTGGAACATAAGTATGATGACCTGTTGTGATCTGCAAGAAATATAAAATGAAGACGTGAGTTTTAAATATGCGCCTTTTAAAATTCCAGAGACATGAAAAGAGGCAGAGAGAAAAGCACTGTGGGCAACGGCCTTTTCAATAAAAGATCCAGTCAGGCTGAGGCCATGGGCACCAGAACACAAAGTAAAATTGAAAATTTATGTTGAATTTTCACAGGCTATATGTGATACTTTGTTTAAAACAAATTTAGCCGCCCTACAATATAACATATCCCAGATTAAATAATAATAAAAAAAAATGTCAGACTCAAATAATTGCATCCCTGTGTGTACGTACCCTTGAAGTGACAGGAAAAAGATTCTACAGTCACGGTGCATTTATCTAAATATAATCAAGTCATAATTATTAAATATTAGATACAAAACAAATGTCCATCAGACTGTAATAAAAAGATTAACGATATTGATCAAGATTTGAGACGTGTAACATGTATTAAGATGTGTTTGATTCTTAAGTATTCAGCCATGGGGAGGTCTTGAATAATTTGTAGGAACAGTGATGGGAATGATGAATGCATTAGAGTGTAATGGGTTTGTGATAATATTTTTTTTCCTTTTTTCTTTGCACGAGTAGTACTGTGATTTGTTCTGAAAAGAGGAGAGTTGGAGGACAGCTCCATATGTAGTGATGAGACTTGCTAGGTGTTACCTTTGTTGCTATAGTATTTGCATCAAGCACTTGTTGACAAAACCATAAATTCTCCAGTATTCATGCAAGACAAAAGACATTCAAGAAACCCACCACTAAGGCAATACCTGGTCAGAATACTTTGCTTTTCCTCAACAGGAATTGTTGGCGAAATAATAAATTTAATACTGTGGACAGCAGTTTACAGTCTGACCTGAGAGCAGAGGTCCAGACAGCATAATCTAACCTGTGCATTTACATGCTTTCAAACATGAAATATACTGTGCTTAATGAACCCAGAGTGGATTGCACAAATGTGAATGAGTCAGATGTTGATGGGGAGCATCAGGGTGCCACAAATGAATTTCAATTAATTTCAGTGGAAAGATACAAAGCCTGATTCTGTGGTCCACCCACTGAGATTTGGCCTTGTAGTCTGTAATGAGGAGAGTGATTCGGCTCTGATTGGAGCACCCTACTGCTTCAATGGAGTAATCACAACTGTGTTGATATTACTCCACCAATCCTCCCACTGCGCGGAGTGGACCCCCAGCTGACACTGTTTGAATTCAAATTAACCGAATCATTTAGTCAGATTGTCGACCTTGTGTTGGAATGTGATTGGCAATACAAGAGATAAATATCCCTTACATTAAACTAAGCTTTAATAGTTTGATGAGGTAACTTTACCCATTTAAGTCCTCTAGCAACTATACTTGTGTCTATGGAAGTGTAAGATTTTCCTTTTTTCACTTTAATACATATTTTGTCTTCCTCTTGTATTATTTATCATCAATATATGGGCAGTAACTGCTAAAACATCAGGAAAAAATTTGGATTTCTATGTCCTTCCTGTCATGGGATATTATTGAGCTCCTGCTCGACCTTTTTTTTTTTGTTGTTTCTATTGTTTTATTAACACACAGTATCATGTTGTTTTCTATCTGCTTAATCATAAAAGTCTTTGCCACCAGTGTTAAACTGGATTTAAGTTCTTTGTGTGTTTGATCAGTTGTCCATTTTGGGCCAACACTTTGCAAATAAACATAAAACATCTAAAACACTGCTAGCAGGACTGCTCATACCTTATTACTTTGATGATGGACCATGACTTATCAATCCAGAGAAGTCACCAATTTCTGAGGTAATTAGCAACTAAGTGTTTGAGACCATTAGTCTTTGTGGGCTACCCATGGCAGAATTGGTGATAAGTGGTATGTTATGAGTGGTGAAGGTATTTATTTTAAGTATGAAGACACCAGCTCCAAAAGCCATTTTCCTTACATTCCATTGTAAGGTCCTGAGAAGAGAGAGCATGTTTTTAACCTCCAAAAGGATGACATCTTCTGAAATATGTAGTGAGAAAACAAAAGATAAGCTGAGGCAGTATACCTGAAGCTTGATGAATTTCTTTGGAAGGAGTTAAATTTCCTCTTTCATCACTGCCTCCTCATGGTTCAAGATCTCCTTGATTATCAGCATCTCCTTCAGCTCTCTTTTTCCCCACTGCTTTGCTTTCCCCCCCTCCCAGCTTTGCAGAGTGTAGACAGCTCATTTCTGGTTGTTATAACACTGTCAGATAACTCAGGAAGTTCTATTTCTCTGAGAGCTCCTTCCTGAAGCTCACTGCTGTCTTTGAGAGCTCCTTCAGGTGGCCAGTCTCTCTCTGCTAGCTGCTATTTGAGATGCTCCTGGAGGGAGCCACATTTCAGTTGACTCTGAACTGAGCTGGGCCAAAGATCCCATATGAGAATGTCAGCTTGTCATTTTATCATTGGCCCTGCTGATTTGTTTGTCCTTCTCTGCGAGGAGCTCTAAAGGGTTTGCTGAGTTCCCTCTGCCACTTCTCTCCAATGCTCCTCCACATATGGAATATTTCATCTTTCTGAGTATGGAGGCTCTGACAAAGAGATGATCTCATCTCTCTCTCTCTTCCTTTGCCTTATTTGTTGAAAATAACATGAGTGTTGTTTCTAAGTACGGTGATGAATAACATGTGTCAGAAATCTCCTAGTTTGAACATGTCACCCTGCTGGCTTTGCTTTCTTCAAAAGCATTTCCAAGATGAAATAAACAGATATTGTAACATCTGAAAGATATTTTTTTTCTGAATCCAAATGTTTGTCAGTTCAACTAGTGAGTCAGTGAAAAATAAGTGACTTGGCTACAGATAATTTACTAAAATAGAAACAAATATTTTCTAGATTCTGTCTAACAGACGTCCATGCTCTATAATTTTGTATCTTTGACAGGCAGATGTAAAAGATAACTCATCCACACTAATTCCTTTATAGTAGATTGAAGGATTATTGATTATGTAAACAATGTTTTTTCCTCAAAAACCCCAAATAGAAACGGAGAAACATCACAGAAGCACAAATCTCAAATGGGGAATACCACGGCTTCTTTTTTAAAATCTTTAATAGACTAAACTTTAATATAAATAACTGAAAATTAACATTGAAGATTAAGATTATATGCAATATTGTCAACTCTTATGTGTAATCAAGACATGATACACCATGTCTGTAATGGAAAACCAAAGCTGGTGTTACCTGGCCAATCAAAAACAACAAATAAATAGTTTTCTCTTGGTTGTTACACAAGATTGATGGTAAACTAACATTCGTAATTGTAGATAGATATAGATAGATAGATGTACTTTATTGATCCCAAATTGGGAAACTCCAATTGTAAATACTGCATGTAAGAATAAACTCAAATAACTATCTAGTTTATTTCTAATTACTGTTATCTAGAACATAAGTAGTATCATACTTGCAGTAGTTCTGTTGTGTATCCTTCAAAGCTGCAGCACTGTCTGTAGAGATGTGTTTAGTCTCCAACAATTTCAAAGGGAGGATTAAGAAAACTATGGTGTCTGATAACACTGAGAGACAACAGCTGGCCATCACTCTATTTTTATTTTCTTCCCCACATGTGAAAAAAAAAATCATATCCTGGAACAGTACAGTCACCGTGTTAAAACAGCAGCAGCATTATCTTTCCCCTCATATTGTACATTAGCACATTTGTACATGAGGATCAGAGGACAAAAACTTGACCAACAAGGGAAGCTCCTTAATTCCAGCTCACCATCGCAGCACTCATCTCCCTTTTCCTTCAGGTCTGTATTGTCCTGTCTCCACTAAGAAAACACAAAAAACTAGAATAAAACATGAAACCAATAAGCAGGTGGACAAAGGGCAGGATGGAAATAAGGACACAGAAGCAGACAGCAGAAACAGGACAGAGGAATGAAAGCAGAGTCAGGGAGGAAACACAGAGACTATATACACACCGGGAGTGATGAGACACAGGTGAGGTAATCAACACAGGTGAAACACATTAGGGTCAGGTAGGTAAATCCAAAAGGAAGAAAATTTGTCAGGATGCGGGGAAATGACAAGGGTTAACAAAATAAAACAGGAAGTGACTAAACTCGAAGTATGAATCGTGACGTCAGTAGTCTTCAAAGCTACTTTACAGCCAAACTTCTTTTAGCCACTCGAATCTGAATTCCACTCATTATTGCGGGGAAGTGATAATGAAAGCAGAAAGCAGTCTTTACACTTAATTAGAGTCGGAGAAGAAGCAGCATTTCAATATGATATGTATTACATTAAGAGTGCCCCCATTTGCTTTTTGTAAATGCTGTGCTATTTAAAAAAACAAAAAACAAACAAAAAAATCATAACAATAGTTATCCATCTGTTTCATGACATTTAGCTTTATTGTGCAAATCTCCTCGTGTACACGAACAGACATCTCAGTCAAATATCCCATAAGCGTGCAAAACAGTATTTTTCTGTATTTAACTTTGAACTTGTCTCTCCACCAGAGGGCAGCAACAGTCAGAGCAAACTATTGTTGGCATTTCTTCACCTTTTTGAGCCCATTCCTCATGAAAGAGAATGGATCAAATATGTATAGAATAAACAGAACTGACAGAATGTATGCTAGTTTAATGTATAATAATGAGACCACATATTCTAGAGCCTGAGAAGAAGAGAAGAGAAAATAACTTTTAAAGAACAAATTGAGCAGAAATTTGATTTTAAATTGTAGCAACACAACACAGCTGTCACAGTACCTGTATGTTAGTAACCGCTTAGCTATAGGGGATGTTTTTTGGTCTATATTTTGTGTAAATACAATGTGTCTCCATTTTTCTATGAACGCTTTTAAAGGGATGCCGAAGACATTTTGGTCTCTGAACTTCTCATTTCTTTCGCCCTGAATTCTGGCAGCCCTGTAGTCAGTGTTCATTATCTGCTCTTACAGCTTTGACTTCAGCACAGCAATTACATCCTCAGCTGCGCTGATTAATCCAACATGGAGGCATTTCACAAAATGGTTTTGAAAAGACATTTCCAGACACTTACCAGGGAGGAGCTGTGGCAAGGCTTGTTTATGCAGATAGACCACAGCCAGTCATATTGCAATAAGATGTTTTCAATGGCTGCTTAAGGGTTCTCTTAACCTCTAGTGTACACTGAGCAGGAAACAATAGACTGTTTGGAAAGTGATTTATTTAATCTATTTTACTGCTGACATAAAATGGAGGTCTGTCTAATGTCATGTTTGGGTAATGCACATTTTTCTATTGTTCAACATATTCACTCTCTGGCCATTCGTTAATGTCTCCACTGCTCTCTGCTCAGCTGCTTAACCTTCCATTCTCTCCTGACAATTACATAATCAATCACTGTCTCATTACTTGACAAGGCAGACAAAGAAAGTGTATGAGTGAGAAAAACCTTTGGCCTGTCTCGACAAGCAAGAGGAATGTCGACTTTAGAGGGCTAACACAGGCAGAAAACACAGGCCCAGTAAATATTCAATTTAAAGGATTCTCAGATAAGGCGAGTTGAAAAATTGAGGCAGCACCCATTCTTCTAGATAAGAGAAGACGAAGCCATCTGGAGGCTGGGAGATAGCGAACTCCCACACCATCCCAGAGACCTCACTCTCATCTGCTGCAGCGGCAGAGACGGGAAAAATAGAGTGCCAACACTTTCATTATGTTAACTTCAAAGTGAATTTATTCACATTCAGTTCATGTACTTTTCAGCTTTGGTAAACAGAAGGTTACTGTTTTGTCCGCCATAACAGATAACTGAGAATTCTTAATATAAAATCTGTCATTAACAACTTGACATATATATATATGAGTGTGTATGTGTAAAGCTATTTTGTAAGACATAAGAAGGTCTAGTTAATAATAAAAAAAAAATCCGCATTTTTCACTG
>JAUZTA010000001.1:19932722-19947245 GCA_034780835.1 Ctenochaetus striatus
GGTCTAGTTAATAATAAAAAAAAAAAAATCTGCATTTTTCACTGCATTTTCTTTTTGAAGCAATAACTTAACACAATAGTTTTTGTTCGAAAACATTACATGTACCTTCAAATCTGCTGCATTAACAGTCATAACTAAATATTGTCTGGCACATAAACACAGTTCAGGTCAGGGTGGGGACAGTATTACCCATTTAAAACGGAAAACAAAAAAAAAATTCTATATCTAACCTAAGTATTCTTTCGGTGTATCTTCTTCAAGATTAGAGTAATAGGTAACCTGTGCTTGTTTTCCTTTAACTAGTCTGTCTCATGAAAAAGAGCGGATGTGTCAGTGATTTTGTGCACATGGTTTTAATATACTGAATGTGTACATATATATATGGGATCTATAGGTCTGTACAAGGTAACCAAACATAGCAGGGATTGTAGGCTCAGGCCTGTATCTCCTCCAAATCTGCCTTGACTGCCTGTTTTAAAACAAACATTATTGGCAAAATGGACTCTCAGCTTGTAAATAACCTTGTCCACATTCCCAAAATGCACGTTTTTGTCTCCTCCACTGTGCTCTTTCATGGCAGCCACATTGGATTTAGCTCTGGGATATTGCTTTTGTCAGTATTTTTTATCTGTTCTCTCACTCAGGTACACTATGCCGTTATCCCTAATTACCCCCATTGCATTTTGCACTTGGCCCAGAATTCTTAATGCTTGAGAACAGATGCGGGTCGATTAGAAATTTACTTATAGCTGCATTATCTTTTTGACCTGTATCGCAGCCTGACTGTCCCATAGGCTCTTGGGTGAAAGCGGTTAACTCTGTGATAACGACATGAAGTGATAACCTTCTAGCAGTCTTGAGGACGCACAGTTTGCTACATACGTGCTGTATTGCAGTCGCAGCATTTCTTATTCAACCTTGGGTGTTCTGCTACGTTCTGAGTCATTTAATGGGATCGAGACGGAGGTCAATTACTATATCTGCCATATAATGTTTAAGTTCTAGCTGACCACTATATAAAATATTACAATTTATATTCCTTTGAAAGACTACGTTAAACGCTTATGCCATAGGTTCAGTTTTCCCTTTTCTCTATTTTAAGCTGCAACAGAATAGTCTCCCCAGTTGGGAGTCACTTTGATTAATTTACTTGAGGAGGCCGACATCTGCGTTTGCAGATTTTCATTAAGATCAACAGTAAAAGCCTCAGACAAGGTTCCACTTGTCTAAGTTATTATCCCCAGAAGACATGGTTGATTAAGTGGAAAAAGTTATGAACTATTTGGTAAAATAATTCCCAAGAGATTTATTTTGTTTGTCTTGTTTAGGACAACTTAAAAGAAAAACACACTCACTCTCTCACACACACACATGCATATATATAAACAAATATATATGTAGAAAGCTTTAATCCATTAAATTCCTTACTTATGCTCCAAGATATTTTTTCTTTTTCTGCGACTGTGAATTCTGCTCGGGTTTGAAATTTCCATTAATGAGTGCAGAATCTATTCAATCTTCAGTAATTACTTAGTTACCTTTTTTCTGCAAAATAAATAAATAAATTTAAAAAAAGGTGAAGGATGTAATGATAAGAAAATGTTGAGAGACAATGCAAAAAAAGAAGTCAACTGAAGAAAACCTGCATCCATTTTATTATTATGTCTGTTTGAACTTTTAGACCATATTGATGTGCCTTTTTTTTGCTTAAGAATTTAAGAAACCTTAACCCTGTAGAATAAAGCAGATGAGGCAGACTTTACTAAACAATAGATATGATGGGTGAGTAGGCCTGGTGGCTGAAAGGGATCGAGTAAAGCGTGTTTCCTTGGTTTTATATTTTGCAGGCACGGTGTAGTGTGAAGCTCCGTCAAGCCTAGTTTTAATCCTTTTCTCCACTGTGTTGTGTGATGTTATGTTGTTATCTTAATGATAATCTGTGCCTGTATTTCTGCCTTAGGCATATCTGTCAGGCTGGGTTGGTTTAGGAGCTGTGCCTTATCAACAGCTTTGTCATTAAATCAGCTTTTTCTACAGACAAATTTCACTGCAGTTATTCTTATCCAAAGATCAGCACACTGTGATTTTCTGTTCAATCAGAGCTTTGCAAATTCAACGATGTGTGAGCAATAAAGATGAAAAAAACAGAGCAATATTTCCATTGGGAAAAAAACAATTTATTAATTTTGGTTTCATGATAGTTAATGTTCAGACCAATAAAACTGGTATGGTTTCTATTTGTCATACTGTTAATGGCTTTAAGCTGTTTTTTATTATTTTATGTACTCAGTCTAGTTTTTGTACTTGTAAAGGTTACTCTTAAGAACATGAAAGAACTGAGATGATTGCATCACGATGCCAATAAATGATTTTTTCCACAGGTTAAAGATAATTTACTGAGAACAGAAACCTGGAACCTGTGCTTTTCATGGCTTTTCTTTGTCATTTTAAAATAGGATGTGAATCTGTTTAAGATTTCATAGCATGGTAGCTAGCATCATCACAGTTTTGTGGATGTGAGAGACCATGTTGGACGTGCCGAGAAACACGTCCCTTAAATGCTGTATGTACAGAGGCAAGCTTTTAGGTCCCAGTCAAACTGACCTCTGGAGGCTGGAATTGGTACTCAGTTCTTCTGAGAAAGCACTGTTCTGTCTGAGTGAGTGTTCTGATTGTCTCAGCATTGTGCTTGAGTGGAGGGCAGCGCCAAATGAACTCCTCTGATTCAATCCTCTCCACTGTTTGACACCGGCTCAACCAGTCAGTGAGGGGGGTGAACTGAGACTCCTTCCCCCAGACACACTCTCTTACAGTGGGGGAAGCTGCTGTATGGCAAAGGTCCAAGAGGTCTCTTGCAGGCTGTCTGCACGGAGGATTCGACACCCTCTCTCTCCTCCCACAATGCACTGAGAGTTTCTGGAGGCTGATAGCCTGGTTCTTGGGGATCCAGCGGGTCTTTGGAAAGAAGGATGCTGATGGAGGGCACGGTCCTGTGCACCGTCATCTCAGATGTCCCCCCTTCGGTGCTCTCCCACACCTCTTTCACCACCTTGTACTGCAGCTTGGTCAGCTGGTGCAGAGAGCCCACTTTTCGTTTCATGATCTCAGCACAGGTGATGGTCTTTGTGACTGCACGGCCTGACCCAGTGAAGACCACCTGCCTGAGCCCAGCACCGCCACCACCACCACCACCACCACCACCACCTCCCACACTTACACCCTTCTCTCCCTGCATCCGTGCCATTGCAAATCCCATTAAGTTGCGGATCTTACTTCCCTCCTTCACCCGCATCTCCAGCACCCCGGAGGCCAGTCCTGGAAAGGGACAGGGGCTCTCTTCCTCAGATCGGCAGACTTTCTTGAACCCTTCTTGTCCAAGTTTGAGCGCAGGGGGAGGAACTGCTAGTGGTGTCAGCGGGCTGGAAATGTTGTTCACTGCTGGCTGGCCAGCGTTGCTGTATGTTTGAGCCAAGTAGACGGAGCAGGTCCCTGATGTTACCCCATTCTCCGTTTGGATCGGTCTGTTCACGTCCAGTCCTGGGTGGGGTCTGACAGTGTCTCTGGTAAGGAACTGGTTTTGACCACCGACCACTCCGCACCCTGTAAACATTTCTTCTGTCCTCAGTGCTCCACTGCAGTCTTAGTCCAGGCACACACTTTCCCCACATGGAAAACAGCTTAACATCATTTTCTTATATATATGGCACTTTTTCTTTCTTCTTCCTCCAGTCAACAGCTGCAAAGTTTCAAGACTCTATATGAGAAATACCAGCCGCTCCCCAAGAGCACTATCAATGAAGTCTTTAATGCTCCTTCTCTGAAAGAGCTGGAGAAATAAGATAAACGCCTGGCTAGTGAATTAAGAGCACTGTCGGGACCATTCAAGATGTTCTTTAAAGAGCATCTCAATTTAATACCACAAATGACTATTTGGAAAGTGCTCAGGGGATGAATCAAAAAATATTAAAAAAATACGCTAAATTATCCTCTCTACTTCATTTGTATGTATTTCAAACAGTGTTCTCATCCTCAGTAGTTGCATAAGATATGAAGTACCTTGTTGATTCTTCTTAAACAAAACTTTTCAAAAGAGAAACTAAAAGCTCACATTCAGACTCCACCTTTTTTCTCAGCGATCCAGTCCAGCGTTGGTAATTTTGATCGGCTGATCATGTCGCCTTCAACTCAAAATTGACCTCTTGGGTTGTCCAGCTGTTCCATCTTCTGTATTGGACCTCTGGATGTTTTTACTCCAGCTTGAGTGGATGTGCGTCTCCCCTCCTTGTGCTCATGTGGGCATCCACAGTGGGTGAGGCCAGGGTTGCATGGAGGTCTGAGCCTGAGGTGTCCTCCCTAGAGCTCTGTCTTGTCTCCAGTGATGCTCTGGGAAGTCTATTCTGTTTCCCACAAAGAGACATAAGGGACAGGAGCTGCCTCACAAATGCTCACAGGAGGAGTGTCTGTGTGGATGAGGGGGAGCGTGCGGGAAAGGGGAGACAGCCCTCTTAAAGGCGCAGGTCTTTTCATCTTTTAGATGAACACCCTCCCCTCCACAACTGAAGCCTGCCATCTGAGGAAAAAGAGAAGGGCTGGGCTAACTGTGTCCCTTTAAAACCAAGAACGCAGATCCCCGGCAACTTTGTCAATCTCTTTAGAGGACGTTCCAGTGTTCAATGACTGATTAAACCTGAGTTCTGAAATAGAGACTCAGTCAACCTTTAAAAATGCATTTTCAGCTACGAAACAATGAATTAAATTAGCTCTGTTATAATTGAAAACATCCTTCAAAGAGCCACTGAAAGTCAGCAGCATTAAATTGCACTGTACTTAGCCTTTATCCTATTAGATGTTTGTGACCATTACAATTTACATAATGCAGCATTAATAGCTTCATTGTTGAGGCAATCAAGTGGCACGGTAGAATGGCTGTCTCTTAACGCTTGGATTGTTGTACTGTTACAAGGCTGGAGAGCCCTTGTGATCAAGGACACCAGGACCACAAAAAGCATAGAGGCATAACTTTCATGTTCAAGGTGCTGTATTAATAGTGACTGTCTTCATTAGTGCGGTGTATCTGGGCAGGTCAAGAGATGGGGCTGACAGGTGGGGTAATAAGCGTCTTAATGGGCTTTCCATCACCAGTGGAGGGCGCTGGCTTGCTCCTTTCTGCAGCGAGTCAGGCCCAGACAGCTGTAGCATCGTCCTGATCAGCCCAGTCTCCTGGTCGACAGGTGGATTTGTTTTTGTGTGTGACTGACAGATGGGAGAATGGGTAAAGACAGCCCACTGAGGCTGAACCTATGAGGCCAAGAGAAAGAGGCAGACAAGTCCTAACTACTCTCTGCTCCGTATACCCCATGGTGCACAGTAGTACACAGACAGTATAAACTCACTGTGGCTCAGGCCAGTCCTTACTGTGAGGCTAATTCACAGTGGCATGTGTATTATATTGGATCCCTGTGGTAATCAAGGAAAAAAATAAGGAGAAGCCCCTACACTGGAAAAATGGAAACTGGATTTGAATGTATTTTATTAGCGGAGTTTGAATAAAAATCATCACTGAAGAATCAATATGGATTGGATCCATGGAGCGATTAACCTTTTTTTTTGTGTTTTTGCAGTTTGTATGTGTTGGGTAGGAGAGTCGCTTGTCACCACTGGAACCATTCCAGACACTGCGGGAGACGTAGTAACAAATATCTCTCCTTTTCTCGCCTTTTTGTAAGCTAAAAAAGAAAAGCAGAGCGAGGGGAGACAGGGTGGAGGAGGGAGGGTCTGAGGCGCTCACCACCAAAGTGATCATTCTGTTGTTTGGGAGAAATTACCCTCATCAGTCATACAGAGATGCACAGCTGCCTAAGGGGATCTGGTAATGTTACTGCATAATAAACTGTGTTTGTGTGTGTGCACGCATGTGTGTGTGCATGTGTGTGTGTGTGTGTTCAGAATTAGAGTGAGAGGAGGCAAGACAGCGATGCAAGAGGGCAGGGGGTAAAAGAAGTCTGATTTAACCACAGAGAGGTTAAAATTGATGACAAAAGTAGCTCTATAATCATCCCTCTTTACTACATGGTGCTGGCACATAATTTATTCCTTTGCAGTTTAACTTCAGGAACCTGTTTGTTGGTGGAAATGTGATAGATTAAGCAATTCAGCTTCAGAGAGAAAAAAAAAAGAAAAAAAAAGAAGGGTGTTCAGACACTATTCACAACTTTTTGTGTCTTTATCAAAGTCAAAACTATTCTCCAGATGGCTAAATGATACCATCAGAGTTTTGCAGAAGTGCCATGTATTGACCTTTTTGAGTGGGGTGCTTTTTTCCTTTAAGTGGCTTCATTTAATGATGGGTAGAGGCGGCGGCGCTCACGCTTGGTCACTCACTGCTTCACACCTCCTCCAGAGAGCTGGCCTCTGCTCCTGTAGCTCTCTAAGCACTTACTCCTCACTTTATCTGACCTTGGCTGGCATCTGTGACAGTCTAGGCATTCTCCCCTGCACGCTCACTTTCCCGTCTTCGTTCAACAAACACCCTCGACTTTCACTCCTGCCCACCAGAATTTAAGTAAAGAAAAACCCATTTATTCCCAAACACTGTGACAAATAGTAGTGCTTGTGTCTTGCTCCTCTCCCTCTTTGCTATGCACTTCAGATGTCTGAAGTGGTTGCTGTTATGAATTGTGTGGCTGTCCCTTTGTTGTTTGTTGCAGCACTGCAGAGTCTGGTTGTAGAAGGGGGCTTGTTGTGCTGTTGTCAGGGCTGCACATAAGCGCAGTGCCTCACTGTGACAGCCGGTCGCTCACTTTACGTTAACCGCAAGTGTTTTCACGGTCATCAACCAATGGTGGCCTGGAGGCTGTCATTTCGCTCCGTGTGGAGCTCGCCCACGGCTTCGTTCTGCCCCACAAACTCACAGCCGGCCTGGTGGGGGTACAGAGCAACACACACACACACACACACGCACACACACAATCATGCATATGCACACACTTACAAACACATGCACGCCCGTTATATGGGCACACACACACACACACACACCAAAAAAAAACTATACGCTCAGCATAAGGCAGGCTGTTGGAGCAATTACAGAAACATGGCAGAACACGATGAAGCAGGCCCCACTATCAGAAGGGAAATAGAGTGAGCAGAGGAAAAATGATGACGCCATTAATAACAGGGAGGCTCAGAGGCTCGGAGGGTAGGGGTGGATGACCCTCTCAGTGATTTCCCTGTGACAGCACTTTGAGGTGCAAATGGTTGTGTTTGTATTAGATTTTTGGACATTTTAAATGGGCATGTTTTTCTGTCAAAGGCAGAAAAATAAATATAAAACAATGCTGATATAATACACCGACTGATGCATGAAGTGATGTTTTCCTGTCACTCAGCCATCCATTATTTTGGCAAATAACCGGTCAGATTTCCTTATTCTCATTCTCTTTTTTTTCCTCCACCTCTCCGTCTCGAGCTATTCGCACACATCTCCTCTCCTCCAGCCACTGCTTTCCCCTCGGCACTGCAATGCAGATGTGTCTCACACAGTAGAAGGAAACTTTCATTGAAGATGCTCGTGAAAGAGGAACATGAGAAAGAAGAGAGAGGGGCATGAAAAAGATGGAACTAAAGGAAATAAAGGCAGAGGGGGCAGAAGTGTTGGAAATATATGAAGTACAACTAAAAGTGATAGGGAACAAAAAGTCTGTGCACTGGGAAACATCGAGCATTAGAATTTGAAAAAAAAAACGTAACCATATGGTTGATACAAGCAAAAAAAAACCCTAAAAAAGAACAAAAGGAAAAACATGGCAACTCTTGATTCACGAGGCCTGTTAATGTTTTAACTTCACCAGCTTAACAGATTGACAAAGCTATCACACCACCTAAAAATGTTTGGATGCAATGAAGTGCCACCATGATGTTAAAGTTGTTTTTGGTTCAACATGAGATTGAATTGGGCAGAGCTGAGCCCTGTTGATCTATGCTTTTAGGTTTATTATTGCACACACTTTTATTAACGGCACTGTCTCTCATTTAAATTGGCAGCAGCAGTTGATAATCACATTTGCGTTTTGGTGCTTATGTTTATTCTGGCCTCAGGCTTAAAGTTAATGGACTTTGTAGAAAAAAAATGTGATCAATTATATTAAAAATTAATTTGCCATGTTGAAACAAATGCAAAAATTAAATGAATGCCTCAGAGCAAGCATTCACTAATTCTGTTGCTTTCAATTTGGGGATGAAATGCTACATACTGTATTTTCATAAAGAAGCTTGAATAGTAAGCCTCAACATGCAAGACAACAAAGAGATGCAGATGATGTTTATGGCAATTCCGTGTTGATGTTGCTCTAAGTTAGTATGTTCTTACCCTCATTGAGTGCAATTTGTGAAAAATGAAACACGTTCAATAAAAATCTGTTCCTGTGATTAGATGTTATTTTATTTGTTATGGGCTTGCAGTTTCCATCTCCGTCTTCTCTGTCTTGGAACTTGCCTGAGATGTGTGATAAATTAAACCAGACCACATCTGGTCTGTAAATAAATAAAATTAATCAAGCCACAGATGCTTGTTTTTAAAAAAGAAAAAAATCTATATATATTTATAAAGTTAGAGGTGATGTGATACAGATCTCTAGAATTAAACTTTGTGCATTAACCGATATACAAAGTAAAACCAAATTCAAGTCAAAATTGGTGCATTTACGCTTTACGTACTTCCAGACAGTCAATCCAGCATTTTTGGCAGAATCAGAGGACTTTCTGAAAGTGGTGCCTGTGTCAGAGCAACCCTAGTCAGAATCTTTGAATTTTAAATTTTGTAAGTAACAGTATGATTTCTATAAACCTTTTATTTAGCACGATTTGTAGATATCTTTTTTCAACAATAGCAATAACAGTAACCATGCCATGTTTTTCTTTTTTACACCACTATGAGATAAGAAATCCTCTCATTTCAGAGTTTGCTCTAAACAGATACACCAGTTCTTCGTCTGCTGCATTTTGTCATTAAACCTCAATGTGAGTTTGCTGCCACTAGTGGTCAATACACATGTAATTTAAATGAAACCTTGGGAACTGTTTTATTAAAGCACACTTTATCATTAACACATAAACACCTGTCATCAGCTGAAATCTCAATCAGTTTTTCTTTTTAGACAAACAGTTTTAAGACTGTGCCTTCAAACAAGCAAAAAGTGTACTAATTTAAATCTGGGGGGAACCTTTTAAAGTTCTCCCTGTGGAGCGATGAACAAATAATAGATACATGGCTACCAGGTTACACTTGAAACGCTACCTGAAATGTTCTCATTGTAAGTGCTTTAAGCATCTTCCCATTGCTCATCTAAAATTGCCACTGGATCTTTCACAAAATAGTCAGTCTTGATTTTAACCTTCTGTCTGAGGAACAGAAAGAATTTGCAGAGAGACAAATTTGATGAGTAGTTGAGAAAAAAAAACTTTTTGTTTTGTTATGAGCAAGAAATTAGCTTGTTTTCAACTCAATTTTAGCAGGCACGTTGTCATTTTAGAGAATCCAGTTGCCATTTTGGCATAGTTTAAGTCATTTGTGCTAATTGTTCTCCCTTAGGAGCTCAGTAATACTGGCTGCTATCAGTCCTCCCATGGGGAACCAAGTGCGGGGAACAGTCCATGTGAATTTCAAAGAAATACACTTACATGCTCTTAGTTGATCTCCTTACCTGATGCACCTTTTTCGGGCCTGGAGACTGTAGGCACTTCCATTGTGAAGACTGCTGGTTTGTATCTGGGTCATAACTGTAAATCCAACTCTTGTCCTCAGCGATGATTCTCGACATGAAGTCTTGGTCACCCAGGCCTATTGATGGAAATCCTTGCAGACTTCAGCATAGTGCTGCCTCTGCTCAGGAGTCAGGGGTTTGGGCATGAACTTGGCAGTGACCCGGCACGTGTTTAAATTGGTTGTGACGATTGTCCTCAGTGATGTTCTGCCCCTCTTGAAACATGAATGTCACTCAAAACACCTCTTCTGGCACATTGCTTCTCTGCCTTGTGCTTTCTAAAGCGTTTGAAGGGTCTCTGTATCAAATTTGCTGAGTTTGACACAAAATTTGATGTTCGCTCTCACTGAAATTTCAGGTCCACGGTGAAAGTCAAATGTGCATGTGGCAGTGGCCACGAAAAAGCAAGGAACTAAAGTGCTGACGACAATCGAGCGACATGACTCAGAACATTCACAAAGTAATGGCTTACTCCTGGTACATGCATACTACTGCTCTGCACTCTGTTTGTTTGCAACAGGAACAGTCTCAGAACTTTTCGATCGTGCCTCATATTAACATGTTTATAAACTGATATGGTCAGTGTGTTAGCAAACATTTCCTTATTTACACATCTACCAGAGACAGAACAACATTAGCAGTTGGAGCTGCATTACAGTCTGCTTGAAAAATATGAGCCAAATATTTATCCCTGCTGCGGTCTCTACTAACTCCTGATGGAAATATGAGCTGTGTTCACCAGCTAACATTTAACTTTGTCTTGAAAAAGATTGCACAAGGTTAGCAAGCACTGAGTATAACTTCAGTCCAGGTCATAACAGTTATATTTAAAATGAAAGGAGTTTAATATGCTTAGATTTTATGCATTTTCCAAAATGTAACAAATGCAGATCATCACTGTATAATAGGTGTGACTTGTGATTGAGTGTCTACTCCTACAGACAGCATTCCAGGCTCTTTGTGTTTTGTGGCTGCATGTTGCCAAGATTACAAATTGGGCAAATGAAGAGCCCACACGCAGCCCAGACGATGCCAACTGCAAAAACTGCCCAGCCAGTATATCACTGACCAACTAGCAGTCTGTAAACAAGCGTACCTGCCCTCACTCCTCCGTCACTGAATATACATTAAAAACCTACAAGATAGATAGATAGATAGATGGATTTTGAACAAACACTATCCCTTTACGCTCATTGTCAGTCTTCAATTTCACCTTTTAGATCATGCTATTTGTCACTTTGGAGATCACTTTTCTCAAACCAATTACATGAACAATTTATACCTTCATTCCTTTGGATCCCAAACCAGCCTTTTAACAACAGTGCATTGGATCAGTGCCTTCTGCACAACAAAATGAGACTAAGTAGGTTGTGTGTCTTTCTTCTCCCCAGTCTCCCATAAACACCTTCCTGTCACTGAGTTTCCAGATGGCCACACTCCTCTGCACCCCACAGTTCATAGCTTTAAACTTCCTAGTACACACATTCGCATCGGGTCACTGCTCACTCCGACACGCTAGAGGAGGAGGAGCACTAATCCTACCCAGCATGCCTCCCTGGAAATGCTCTATATGCAAATGGTGTTTTTTCGTTCTTTCTTTTTGGATCCAGAGTAAGACTGGTTTGGTTGCAAGCATGTGTGTTTAGTGTGGATGCTTAAACAAATGTAGCTGCAGCTTAGTAGGTGTGGCCCTTTTTTTGGCACATGACCTCCTTAACAGACCTCGTTCGGGTTTGCTGGCGACCGACTAGTTGTTAGACAACACAGCAGTGAACTTTAAAAGATCCTTTCGCAGGTCCACACCAGATTTATCCTGTATTTAATTGCATCAGAGAGCAATCACTCTCTGCCCTACAAATCCTTGCTAAAGCTGAGCTTAACAATAGAGTCATAATTGCAGGAGTTTAATTGCCTGCCAATGCTCTGCTCCCACTGCCTGCTTGCATTGAAGAGCCCAATAATTAGAAACAGGGAGAAATTAGGTGGCAATTTTGTCTTGGCAATTATCATAATGCAAAAGAAGTGCCATTAGTATTGTTAGCCCCACAGTACGTAATCCTTTGCCACTGTCAAGTCCCTCTCTTGGCTGCTGGGTACAACAACTCTTGATTTCCCTGTAGCCCCTGCACTCCCTCAGTCACTACTTAAGTCATCAGCTATCCAGGCCAGCCAGCACACTCGGAGTCAAGCTAGCAGACTCAACACATCCACGCCCGGAGTGCTGTGAGGATTAAAAGCTACAGTATTAGCAGTCTGTGTATCCTTTAAAGGTATACGTATAAATTGGATGTTAATCCGCTTCCACCATGTCAACCATGAAATTGTGTTTGATATAGCAGAAAAAAAATAATGTAGTTGACAGACATTGTATTTGTACCACATCGGGCGTTTCATTTTGTTTCACTGGATTTTCATAGTTTTAGCTCCTCAGCTGGATAGCGCCCTGTTTTTTTAAAAATTTTACCTGAAAGAGTTTTTGCATTTAGGCACTGCGAAGGAAATATTACAGGCACAGCTCAGCTTCTTAAGACTTTTTTTTTCACTACTGTTTTGTTTCTTTTAGACAAATTTAAGATCTAAATAAATAATGTGTGGAACTGTAAGTCTCGTATATATTTAGATAGCTTCTTTTATTTACATGTATAACAATGGTTTTACTAATTCTAATCTTTTCTTCAAGTTAAACACATTTTTGTTTGTTTTTGATTAGTTGTCTAAAACCACAAGCCATAAGTGTCAAAGACTTAAACCCCTGAAGTCAATAAATGTATATTTCTCAGCCTTATTACTTTTGTAATCATGCTTCTTCAGTTTGAGTAAAAACATGGAAATGACACCCCACCAGATTTTTCATATGTTTCTATTGGAATTCATTATCTTGCTCGCTCAGATCCAGTTCAAACGTGTAGCAAAGCTTCAGATGTTTAAGTCAAGCGTCTTTCTCTGCATAAAAAAGGAGATGGAGAAAAGGGTTTGTCATGCATCATATTAACTTCTATTACTTTCGCTGTTATCAGCTGATAATGTCATTAGCTTTGCTGTCTGAAGAAAGTTTCTGACATTTCTTCATTACTTCTTACAATATTGCTCTGGGACATTTTTCTTTTTGCACTTGTTTTTTGCAGTTTTGTCACATTTATCAATACCCTGATATAGATGATACAGATCCCACAAGACATAAAGTAAACTTGGTCCAGCTGCCAATAAATAGACTACAATACAAAAAGAAATGCATCATGTGCTTTAAAGTGGTTTCTGTACATTGAAATGTAGCTAAAATGGGGACCCAGATCTTATAGGCACTCTTGCCTCTTAAAGATAATTACATAATTGTATAGGTTTACAGTGCAGCATCATCACAGATTGTAAAGGCACATAGGGGCCCAGTTTCCAGTTTATTTGAAACGCCTATCTAAAATTAATGCAGTATAATACAAAATTTTCATTGCATTTATATAAACAAGGTGGGATACGTATTATCAGCAGCTGGATGAATAATGTAATGAATTTCAACTGCACAAAAAACACTGCCTTTAAATGAGCATGCAGTAAAAACAACACCTATAAGACTTTTTGAACTGTTAAATCTGCATGAATGAAGGATTTAGCACAGTGCTAACATATGAGATTGCTGTAGTTATGTTGATTTTATAAATTACGATAATAGCAATAATAATCTGGCAATTAAGTGTTGACAGTTAACGAATTCCAAAGCAAAATTTGTTCAGTTGTCACCATCATTAAAATGACGAGAACTTAAAGAAATACTCTAATTGTAGTGGACAAAAAAAATGTTGTGTTATGTTTCATTCTGTGTTGGTTTATGTTACAGAGCCCCTTAGAAAGGATCACTGCACATGATTTCTCTTCTCTTTTGCCTTCAGCAGTTTGCAAAAACTTCTGCCTCAATTTGTTCGCAGTCTTTTTGTGCAGTCCATTGCAAAATGGCTTTTACCATTTTAGCAGTTTTCTTCATCTAAATGCATGATAGCGGATGCTGACTGTTGAGTTTGCCACCCACGGGGGAAATGACCCTGGTAACTACACATACAGTGACACCATGTGTATCCCCTCTACTGCACACTTTGCATTCTTTCTTTTTTTTTTTCCTTCAGCAAATAATATCTTCACACAGCTAGCTTTGTAATGGTAGGCAGCTGGCGGGTTATTGTAGAAATATGTTAACATGTCACTACTCCTTTGCACAGCAGGTGGCTAAGTGTCACATGTATGTGTCAGCTCAATTTATGATGACTATTTAAATTGGTTTGCACATTTTTTTGTATAACGTCAAATCAAAGATTTTTGCTAATGGTCATGAATATCAAATGTACTGGATTGGCTCTTCCCTAAGATCCAGTATTCCTGAGAGGCAGATGGTAAAAAAAAAAAACATATGTGGCTTTAATATTAAAAATACATGACAATATTTTAGAAATTGCATTGAATTTGATCTACATGCATAACCTAAGTTGGGTTCAAACTCAACAGCGGGGACACAGTGATGCAGATAAGAGGATGCTCACGAACTGTTTGTCTCATCAGCTAACTGTGTTGTATGAGGCAGTGCACTATGAGGTTGTTATCTCTGTGTGGAAAACAAGAGGTGCTAATACACGCCTGAATAATGAAGAGAAAATGACTTTGGGAATCAGGAAGTCCTTCACCATTAATGTTGAACAACTCTCAGTGGCTCTCAAGCAATCAAGCAATGGGATTTACAAAAGATTTTAATTTGGATGCATTATCCAAACTCCTCACA
>JAUZTA010000001.1:19955100-19965481 GCA_034780835.1 Ctenochaetus striatus
AGAGCTGGCGAGGCCCGCACCTTGTTCACCGCTCGCACGCTTGCTATCTCCACGGCACCAAGGAAAGAGCCAGCAAACAGCAGGGGAAGTGTGGCGGAAAATTACAGTCTTCACATGCCAGCCAGGAAGGCTGCTGCTGCTGCTCGGTGGGGGCCAGTGCTGTGTGAAGAAGACAGAGGAATTGGGAGGACGTTTTGGTGTATAATGCCTGTGTGCAGGCAGAGGGGTGGTTTGTGTGTGTGCATGAGTGTGTGTTCTTGTATGTGTTTCCATATTTGAAGCAGTTTGAGCAAAAGATCTTTTGGCCTCTATTCTTGAAGTGGGTACTTCAGGATCGGGCTTTAAGTTTGAATCAGAATGTAGTTTAGAAGCTGGTGTGTTATTAGACTTGAGTTTACAATTAAGAAATTCAATGAGAATTAGTGTAGACAGTGTTTATGTGTGTGTGTGTTCCTCTTCCACATTTATATGCACTCATTTGGTATCTTCTAAATTCCTCCCACACTCCAGAAAAATGCAGTTAACATAAAATAAAATAAAAAATAAAAAATAAAAAAACTAAAAGGGTCATTGGTGTGAATGTGAGTGTAAAAATGATTGTCTGCCCTTAAGTGGTCACCCAGCAATTCACGGACAACCTTTCCAGGGCGTACTCTGCTTTTCACCCAGTGCATACTGGGATTTGCTTCTGCTAGTATAAATATATATCAATGAATGATCCTGTATTTTAGTAAGTGGGTGTGCATGTGTCAATGTGTGGCATTTGAGGGGGAGAGAGAAGCAAAGAAATGGCAAACATGGCAATAAAGCAGTCCACCAACAGACCTCCTTTGTGTCAATATTAACTAGACGGGTTAAAACTGCTGCCCTTTTTAAGCGTGGCCAACAATTCCCTCTTTCAGTCCGGTCCAGACGACATTTTGATTGGTTGTGTGAAGATTAAAGCTTTGCACTCTCTGCCAGGGAGAACAGTATAATTGATATTTCAGCTCTGGGCAAACTTGCTCTCGCAGGCCAGTGGCTGTTTCAGCAGAAAATTAATGTTAGCACAGCTTGGTGGCAGAACGGTTGGCATGTTTCAGGAAATATACTTTGAGTTGGGTCTCGCTGGTCCACTGGCTTCTGCTGCAACTCTCTCTGTGTGAAATGAACATTCTGTTTTGGAAAAATGCATTTACTCACACACACACACACACACACACGCACACGCACATGCCAACACAGCAAAACTAATGCACACAAGTCTTTTACCACCGATTTTAGATCTGTATGTATCTGGTCTTTTGACGTTAAAGTGTTGTCATACAATTCAAAATGTCAAGAGCACTTCAGGAAGAAATATAACAAGACTGTAAGCAGGATTTGATCAGTCCCAGTGCTCCTCAGTGACATCAAGTTGCTCCACAATGAGAAGCATCTCTTGTCTACTTCATTAACACATGTATCATTCAGCCAGAGTGAAGAACATAAAAATCGACCTAGCATGAAACAACGACGAAGTCCTCGTTCTGATGGCACCCTCATGGTGCACTTGTCCTGAATGGGCCATTTAAGTGGACACAGGGGATTAGGCAGATGATGGCAGTCGAGGTCCTCATATTGGTGCAGTGTGACTCGGACCACATTAACAGGACATTAGTCTCATTTCCATTCCAACGGCGTGCGCTTCCACACAACACTGGAGAGCGCGACTAAAATCATTGTGACCCTCACGCTCCAGCCTTTCATTTCCTGTCGCTATTCAAGCTTTCCTTATCTCTCTTTCTGTTCTCCCGTTTTCCTCCTTGCCCTTTCTCTGCTGTCTTTCCCTTTTTTTTTTTCTGTCCTTGCCCCCACACACACACCCCATCCTCTCCTTTCTATCTCCTCTTTTTTTCTCTCTTTCCTCCTTGTTCCACATCAGCAGCTGAGTGAAGCCTCTCCCCCGTCACGCTTGGCCGCACTCCCCTTAATTACCATGTATTCTTCTTTAGCTAATAAAAAACGCTGATGAAACCGATTACATGGCAGCGAGGCTTTGTATGGAGTCGGATTTAGGCACGAATGGAAAGTGAGAGAAGAATAGAGAAAGAGAGGGACATTGAAAAAAGAGATAAAAAGGAGAGAGAGACAGTAGGGGGAGCAGCGACCGAAAGACGGCAGACAAAGGGGTTGAGAGGAAGGAGAGACAGAGGCAAAAAGGAATGGAAACGATGGATGAAAATGAAAAAAAAAAAAAGGAATGGTTTGGGCAGTAACCCGTTTGTTGTCTTTGTTGTTGTTTGGGTCAGAGATGCTTTAGGCCCTGAGGGAACTTCCTCATCTTATCACAGTGAGCAGACGGCTGGCACATCTTTCTCATTACCAGCCTCTCAGTTATAGATTACTCCTGCCTTACTCCTCTCCCCAGCCACAGGCAGTCTCTGTTACAGTCTACAGAGTCACGCTTGCACCAAACGCAGTTTGAACTCCTGAATATAGAGTTTGCCTTTTTCTTTCTCTTTCATGAGCATTAAGTCACTCTGTCTGTCCATGTAATTGTGGTTTCAACTGCAACCAACTGTGGCTTGGAGGAGAAAATGAATTAAGGCTTCTTGCTTGATTGAAAAGCCTTCTGAGAGGAGCTGGTAGCTGGCTCATGATACACTCTCTTTGCATCACACTGAGTATCTTCTCGGCTAACTCGTAGAGTGCTCGCTTAGCGTCAAGACTTAAAGACTTTTAGTTTCAACACATGCAATGAAAAAAGGAGTTGCTGCAAGTGACAACTAGCCGCAATGTGTCTGCTATAGCAGCTGAGATACCAAAAATTTGGTTAATGTTATTAAACATGAGCTCAAAAAGTCTAGTCTGTAAGAATTTTATTGCAAAAACTTAAGACTGGCAGCCACAACAAAGTGACCCGTAATGCTGGAAAAAGGTTACTGTCAAAATAAAGATGACATTTCTGGGGGAAAAATTCTTTCAAATTTTTTTTAAAAAGACAGTTTTTGCTAACTTTAAACATATGTGTATAGACCTCATGTATCCCTAGTTGCGTTAATACATACACTATGACCAGTACAAGAGTAATTTTATGTATGCATTGATGCATCTACACCCATTAGCCGCACAATAGCGCTGCACAGCAAATGCTTGGGAACAAGCTGAGCCATTACTGGTTTGTTGTCCTGTTTCATGACCCCTTTTCAATGAATACGGAAGCCCTGGGAGGCATCCTCCACATTTACATGTTAATGTTTGCAATTTGTAAACATAAATTGAAAATGTCAGAAGCTCAATAGCTAAATGGAGATAAGTAAACACATTATTGAAACGTTGTGGCCACTTAAAGTCGGACACCCATTCCATACAAAAGCCGAAAAATTATTAGGAGGAGGAAAAGGAGAAAGAGGAGGAGGTAAGAGGAGAAGGAAGAGGAAGACAAAGAAGAATAAGAAAAAGAAAAAGAGGGCAGGGGCACTTTAATTCGCACAGCACGTACTTGCCGAGGGGGTGAGACGATTAGGTTTGTGATGAGAGGCAGCAGTGTGACGGAGAGGGCATGGGGGGTGTCAGGATGAGCGAGGATGAGGGAGATGAGAAAGAGAGAAGTATTAGTTCACCGTGCTTTCAGAATCTCACACATGCATGTGCACAAGGACACATTGATATTTGTAGATACATACATATTACTTACATTAACTTATGCATGGTTAGACCTACGTGTCCACACTTAGAATATATATATATATATATATATATATATATATATATATGCATGTGCACATAATGTTCGCTCTTTCTATCTCGTTCTCTCTTTCTTGCACGCCCACACATACACACAGATGTGCACACAGTCAGTGCAGAAGAGGAGTCAATGCAGTTGGCACCTGGTTCCCCTCTTTGCACACACATTCATCACTCAGACGCGGGCCTGACAGAACCCTCTGCCCCACAGGCCATGGGTCCCCACATACACACAAGCATACACACACCCTCACACTGTAACACGCGTGCAGAGATAAAATGGGGAGAAATAAGCAATACCAAGTAGTCAAGCTATGAAACTGCCAAAAGGGCAGAGACCTGAATACTTACACACATTTAAACACACTTATGCTTTCGAATGTTGTAAATAAAACCCTTTTTAAGGTAAGGTGGTGTTTGCAAATTGATTAGCTCATTGTAATGCAATACTATTGTAACTATCAAACTGGTTAATGGAAGGTTTGTGACAAAAAGGAATAGTTCAGTACTTTGGGAAGTATGTTTTTTTTTTTTTTAGGGTGAGATAAAATTGATTTCACTCATGTATGTACATTATGTGAGCACTCAGCTCTCTTGGCTTATCTTAAAGACTGCATTGGTCCTTTTAGGTGGATAAAAATAAGTTCACATAACAGTAAAGGTTCTTAAAAGTTCAAACTTTTAAAAAAAAGTTTTAAAAAAACCCTCTTAGCTCTCATCCCACTGTTAAACAGCTTCAGGGACCAGAGAGGAATCCAGTGTAACTCTGATTGTTTATTTCCCCAGAGGCCCCTAACTCTCTTGTGGGTGCAATCATTATCAACTGTTGCCTGCTTCCAACCCCCCACTTTTTCAAGCCACATTACACTAAAATTCACATGATCGAAAGTTGATTTAGAATTTTAATATCAATGTTAAAATTAAAGCTTTCAACCATTCAGTCATAGTGTCTATATCATATATTTAGGATATTGTCCCATTTAATTCTAGAGTGATGCTTACTGAACTACAGTGGCAGAGCCAAGGTCATGTGTGACAGGATTAACCCGTGACAGCAGGCTGAATGTGTCCATTATTCTACACCAAACATTGGAGTTTATGTGTGAAAGTGGTTGCAGACACTCCGCAGTCATCATGGGAGGGAAATGTCATCTCACAACAGTGAAAAGACAAGCTGTTATTACTCCGAGGGATGAAAGATTGTCTTACAGAGAAAAACTGTCAAAAAACTTTAATATCTTTGAGCTCTGTGGCTTACGCCCTAAAGACACCCAGAAAATGGCAGGAATTATACTTTAGAAAAATATAGAGCCAGATGTCAAACATATTCATTGCTAGATTTAATGGATACGTAGCCCACAGGTACATCATTTAAGTAATGCCATTATATTGTTTATTGATCCAGATTATATACACGTTTAAAAACATAATTATTTCAAACATTTGTTAGCTTTTCATTTTAGAAGATTCTTAAAGAAGTTACAAACTGCAGTCACATAGTCTGTGAGAAAATATTCTAGTGGTGTGTTTGGAACTCCACCACAATGATTTCACAAATTAGGACAATTAAGACAAATTTTTTTAAAGAACCCACCAAAAGTAACGAATGGCAGTGCAAACTGGTATGAGAGACTATTTCTCGATGTCTCATTCATTAGGTCTAAACTTTTCTGTTTTTCTGTTTGGGTTGTAACAAAAAAAGAAAAAAAAAAACAAAAAAACAACTGGATTAGCCGGGAAAGAGTTCAAGCTATTTTCTTACAAATGGAAACTGGTTTACTTGCAGATTGCCTCTAAATCATGAGTTATGCAGCCAAACCTTGTTTTGTCTGCAATTTTAGCAATTCAAAATTCATCATTTGATTAGAGCAATCATTTCCACAATTTTTTTTTTTTTCATTTTCCTGTTTCAGCAGCCCCCTCTTTGGTATCTATGACAGGTCAGGTACAGTTGCCATTCCAAATGACCAAGTTCAGCAACTTTCTCATGAGCTCTTTGCTGCTTAGACCAGCAGAGATAGAAAGAAAGTAAAGCCCTGTGAATTCAGTTAAGTACAGCATGATGTGCTGATGTCAGTCAGAGAAAAAAGTGGTCCATGGGTCCATATATCTTATAAAATCCTTTCATTGTAATGTTATGTCAGTTCATGTGGTTTACAGCCTGTGGTTTTTTCATAACACAACTCAGTGTGGGCCCTGAACAGTATAAATACAAACTGTTACTACTGTTTTCTGGCACAATTAAGACAATTAAAAAAAGCTGTTTATTTGCTTTTGTAAATAATAGGTTGATAAGGACACTCACAGAGGCATTCAAATAAATACAGAACAAAGTAATACATTTTTTAAAGTATTTAAAATTCCCATTTTAATTTAGCACCACAGGTCCTTGAAAAATGTTAAATCAGTGGTTTTAAAACTTTTTCTGGCATGTCTCCCTTTAAAGGCTGAAAAGCTTGAAGGTTGAAGAGAGGGCAGTTGGGCATACAATGTGGCGAACATTGCAACAGAATTAAGCTGGGATAAGCAACAGAAGTCAGAACAGAATCTGAACTGAAAAGTAACAGAAAGTCTAGGCAAAATGCAGGATGAATGTACAGAAGGGCTACAGGGCTTGAGACTGACCAAAAAAAGTGAACTAAATCAACAATCTGGTGAGATCTTGAGATCTGAACCGGCTGAATTTGTTGACAGATGATTAGTGATGACCAGTCTCAAATTCTGCACACCTGACTCCAGCTTTACCACCTGACTCCAGCTTTACCACCTGACTCCAGCTTTACCTCCCCCCCACCACCACCACCACCACCACCATGCACACACACACACACAGGAGGCAAAGTCAGTGACTATGCCCCACCCTGTACAACTGATACCTGATATTGTCTAACCCCAACAACTAATATAAGGTGAGACACATGAAAGGAAGGATGGACTCTTAAGGAGTCAGGAAACTTTAATCAGAAACAACATTTAAGACAGATTTCATCAGCATAATAAGATGGCATCTGTCCTGGAAAATCCTGATGGAAAACAGAAGAAAGATGAGTGGGTTAGTTTGTGTACATGATAACAATGGTTGATATGGGACTGGACTAACAGGACAGCTATGTCATTCTCCTGGGCAGGAGACAGAAGGTGTTGAAAGCCAGGTGAGGAGAGGAAAGGAAACAGGACAGATGAGGAGTAAGTGAGGCATTTTATGGGCAAACTTTACCCAAGGCAGCTGGAAGCTCAGGTTAGCTGCAGTGATACAGCGGAGCCCAGCTTCCACCCCCTAGTCAGCCCACTCTATCAGGACATTAAGGGTGGTATCATTAGCCCCCGCCAAGGCCCCCAAGGATGCTCTCCTACACCTGAGAGGCCAAAAGGGCCCTCTGTTACAGACAATGCCAGAGAGAAAACTATTCAGGAGACATGTTGCACAAGCAGTTTGGAAGTTTCCTTGGTGGAAGGGAATGTGGAAAAGAAACCGAAAGCACAACTTCATAAATTTGGCGATTGATTAGAAGCATGGTGGTGTTAACTGCTCCTCCAATCCAAACTTCACAGACAGTAATTCTAGGTTGCAGATGTCATACTTTTTCTCTGCAGACAAATGAGCATGTGAAAGGAAAGCAAATCAATGTAGCTCGTTATCAGTGGGGGAATATTGAGAGAGCTCTGCACTTAAACAAGTGTTCAGTGTGTCCACCTTCACAATGAACTGATGTGACTTGTTGGGCTGGACCAGGATGGAAGCTGAGTCAAGGCAAAAGTTGAACTCAAAAAAGACTGTCTCAGCCTCAGGTGTTCAGCTGAAGGAGGATGAGGTGGAAGTGAGTGCTGTAAGGGGAGTTGCAATTCAACCAAAGTCTTGAATAAACATCAGGTAGAAGCTGGCATACCCCAGGAAGTACTGAAACTGGTTACAGCTGGTAGGAATGGGCAAGAGAGACAGTGGAGACCTTGGCTGAATCCATGTGAATCCCACAATATGGTCCAAAAAGGAAAATACAAACCAATTTATTGTGTCTCTGAGGACATCATTAAAAAGGGCCTGGAAGACTGTTGTAGCACTAGTTAGGCTGAAAGGCACCAACAGATGCTCAAAGTGGCCTATCGGTGTTTCGAAAGCAGTCTTCCACTCTTCCCTCTCCCTATTGCACACAAGGTGGTGAGAGTTGCACAAGTACAATTTTGACTGTGGCTCCATACAGGGGAAACAAAGCTGAGTCAATCAGAGGCAGATGATGCTTGCTTCTGATAGTCATGTTGTTCAACCCTCTGATAATAAATACAAAATCTGACAGTCCCAGCTTTCTTTTACAGCAGAAACAGACAAATAAACAAAAACACCTGCACCCACCGGAGAGGGAGATGGTCAGGTCTAAAGAGACTGTAGAGCTGCTGGGAAGAGGAACCCCAGACAAGTTTGCAATAAAACAATCATATGGCAGGTGAGGAGGTAGAGATAGAGCATGCTAATGATGGTAAATATAAGGTAAATATCAGTTGCAAATGACCAATCTGGGGGTTCTGGTAGGGGAAAAGGTTCAAAGGCAGAAGTCAGATTAAGTTAAAGTGGCAGTAAGAGCTCCATCTTGCAAGTGATCTAATCCATCTGATGATTAAGAACCTCTAATCAAAGAAAACCCAGAAAAGACAGTACACAGTCAATAATATCAAAACTGATTACTTCTTTAATCCATGACAGGCGAAGAGAAAACTGAAACAGTCCTATGAATCTGCCTGGCTGGCCAGAATCATCCCAGGAGGCAAGAAAATGTAAAGAAGTAACTGACCACATTATAATCAAGACTGGCAGCTGTACCTATGAGCTTGTTCGTCTGGAGAAGGATGGACATGATAAAACTGGGCTATGCTTGTGACTTACTCTGGGCTTCAAATGCAGGGCTTGTACAGATTCAGGAGGGGCTGACCGATGGGCTGAAGGCAGTACAGGTGAAACAAACAAACTACTGCACAGTGAGACTTGGTCGGCAACTTTAATTTTGATAGCCTCATCCAAAGAAGACAACTCCCTCAGGATGGCAAACAGTGAATTTTCTTTCCATCCCTCTGTTAAGGCTGCTTTGGAAGGCTGTTATGAGGGCACTATCATTCCAGTCATCCTACCACAAGGCTCTCTGAACTGATTAATAGACTCACAAACTGAGGGTGTTTCCTGGTGGAGCTCTGACAGGCCCTCGCCAGCTTGCTGATCACATATTGGATGGTCATAAAGCCAGTTTTTAGCTTGATGGGAAAGACATCAAACACATGCCCACAGGGTAGTTTTGTTCAAAGAGGGCCGTGTATAGGTTTAGAGAAGGAACTTCAAATAAATTCTCCTGGTATGGTACCCATACCTCATTGGCATATCTAATGGTTCTGAACACTGCATGCGAACTGATGATCAGCAGGAAACTGACAGCAGGAGTTGGGATCTCTGGACTATTTAGCGTTGGAGGAATGTTTGGTTTTGGGACTGAAACTACAGAGGGGGCTGACTAGTCAAAGATAATTGTTGCTGGGAAGGTGAGGATGTGGCAGGGAGTGATGCTGGGCTAGATGCTAGTCGAGAGTCTCTAAGGCAATTCAACTCTCCTGTAGCTGATTCTAAAGACATTGTAAGGACTGTTCATGCTGACCTAAACTCTGGCCTTGAAGGGCAAAGCTTGTCTCAATGCTTAATGCTCTGTAGAGTCCATTATGGTTTATGTATGGAGATTTACTGACTCTAGGGTAGAGACCTAACACAAGGAGAAAATTGGGAGTTCGATAGTGTTTTTCTGGCTGTCCTGAGAAGCAGAGGGATCTTTGCTAAAGGTTGACTGACTGATGAGGCAGCAGTTGGCTAGACAAGTTAGTGGTGTTGTGTTAGACTGGAGCAGGCAACCGGAATTAGGACAGGATCTGGACTGAAAAACGGGAGTAGGTCTAGGCAGGACTGCACTGCAAACAGGCTAGATGATTTGACAGTGATGAACAGAGTGACCTGAATCAACAATCTGGAGGTCTGAACCAGCTTGACAGATGATTTGTGATGAGTTGCAGCTTAGCAGACCTGCTTCTGACTCTGCACACCTGACACCAGCTCTGCAATTTGATCACACACACACAATAAAACACACACAAACAGAATAAGAGACCAAGAGCATGACACACTGGATTAAGTGAGTCTAAAGATGTACAGTAATAAAATCCATTTTCCCATGGGTGCTAAGATCACAAATCAAAAAGTAGTTAAACTACTATCGTCTATTGTTAATTGTTGTTGTGGTAAGTTATTAAAGGCACAACAAATTTAAAATTGTTGAGGAAATAAATGATCATAATTATTTTCCCCTTTAAAGATATAAGTTTAAAAAAATAAATTTGTTTTGCAAACCCAAAATACAGCTTAAGAACTTAAAACAAATCAATACTGAGACTGACCACAAAATTTTCTCAAATACAGTTGTCAAGGTCTTTGAAATGTGGTCTTTGTGCCCCGGAGCAGTTTCTCTACCACTTGGTCACTGCTTGTGTCTGGTTCCTTTTATCTCAATCAGAACTTTGCTCAAATGTGTGCTGACATCAAATGTCTGTAACTCCAAACTCAAATTACTTATACCTTTAAACTGTAGTCAAATGAACTTTTCTGGCATGAGTATTTAATGTAAACTTATTGTTTTAAGATGAAAGTGCA
>JAUZTA010000001.1:19988290-20000360 GCA_034780835.1 Ctenochaetus striatus
CATTGTAGGGTGGACAATGGTATCTTTTTTTATTGTTTATTTGTTACTCTTGAAACTGGATGATGCTATAAATCCAAAGTACAAATTAGGTGGTTCATCAGCCCTTCTGCTGGCTCAGCAGTCCCCACGGTGGGATGCGATCTGACCTTATGTTTGTGTTCTGCTCGACCTCCCGCAGGATCAGGGGTAAGGCAAGGCTCTGAACCTCTCCACTAATCATGACATCATAGCGCCTGATGCCCTGAGTATTGGGAGCGATTTTGTGGAGTTTCAGTTTAAGCACACAGCACCCCCACCACCCAGTGCCTATTTCCACCTCCACCTTTTTCCATACAAAATCCCATTTCCACAGCAAAAACCCTTTCTCCGCTAGAGTGAGATGACGGAAAAGCTCTCTCCCAAAGCAGCTATTAAATGAGAGGCATTAATTTCGTCCCTCCTGTCCAACAGGTTCCTTTAATTATCTCTCCACTTTCAGTCAATTACATTTCACTTCCTTTCCTTGACAATCACTGCTATTTTAGGATGAGTGTTATGCACCCAGGGGGTTGGAGACTTGTAGACATGCTCTAGCAGTTCACTGTTGGTCCCGCCACTGGCTGGGTCTCTCTAAAGATATATCCTCAAGAGAGACTGACCTTGTGAGCAGTGGTGTAGTGGTAACTGAGAAAACGGGTATGCTATGCATATACCCCTCAACTTCTTATTCAATAATAGTTACAGAGACAGTAAATGACTCATTGGCAGAGGGGCAAGTGATCTCAATGCTCACTGAAACACAACTGATATTGCTGAATACTTAACCACAGATTATGACGTGTCTAATAGAGACATGATGGCCATAGAGAAGAGAAGCTGCATTCTTTTTGGGGTATGGACAATTTTTGACATGTCCTTGCAGGTTTTTTTTTTGCCTGGCATGCTAAATATTTTATTCTTACAGTTAATTAGATCCATACTAATTCCTTTAAGCTAAAATGTCAAGTTTCATTTTCTCTTTGTAAATTAGAGGACAAATCTCAAATAGCATTTTGGCAACAGCTTGGTGAGTGCCTGCTGGGTTGACATTTGTCATTGCTGTTAGAGGTGAAACATTGCCTGGACTACAGTAGAAACCAGCCCAGACTAAAGCTGGGAGCAAGGGAAAAAAAAAACAAAACTCCTGAATATGGGGGATGGTAAAAGCAATCTTTCTTGTTTTGGTAGTTCCGGAGCATGTTTCATAGCTTTTTTTTTCTGTTTTTAAATGCACGTCACTTCAGTAACACCCTCCCCAGGGTGTAAAAGTACTGAGAGCACCCTTGTTAAAAGTTTTGAAGTGCTGATTTCACATTGCCTCATTTAGCCCTGGCATAGCGGAGATGCTACATGAACACTGCACTGTTAGCCAAGCTGACAGCAGGATACTAGGCTAGGCTGGGTTTTGGCTCACTAGGGACTCAACCTGCCATTAGCAGTGGGAACTAGTACAGCATCTAGTACAAGACAGAGTGCCGGAGCAGGCATGCAAGGTTCATGTTCAGCTTGACAGAGCCTCACTTGCAGAACGTATTCTAAAGATGGCCGAGACAAGCACAGGAAATTTAATTGCTCATGGAACATTAGATTTCCCATCGATTAGTTCAGCTTCACATGAATAATGAGCACAAACGGTTTTCAGAACATGGCTTTGTTTTGACCTACTTCACATCAACACTATTTGTGTTGCTTCCTGCGTTTTCACCTAGCATCCGAACAAGGGCTGAGGAAGGAGGGCTGGATTTTGCCCTACACATATTTCAAGGCATTTTTTTTTTCTTTTTTACAACCTGTCATTTTGATGGGCATCATTTTGAATCTGAAGAACTACTGTGCTTCACAAATATCCTTTCAGCTCTGAACAATACTGTGCTTTGCAGGTGTCCCAGCAGGGATACAAGCAAGAAAAGAAAGTATAGCAAGTTATCTTGTAAAAAAATTGTGACCTGTAGAGATAGTTGAGACACAATTACATGCTGAAAGAAGAAGTACAATAGCACAGTCCTCACAGCAGCTGCTCCCAAAGAATTGAGCATTTCCAGCAAAGTTGTCGGTTTCAATCCACCTTCGAACAACCATTGTTGCAACTTTTGTGCTACAGAAATAAAGAGTTTCATAAATTTGATCATCCACCTTTCTCTTTTAATTTTTGGAAACGCCAATCTACTTAACAGCATTAACACCTACGCTATGTTATGGAAGGTTTTATCCCACATCCTCCACTGCCTCTTCGGGTAAATTTGGCAGTATTACTGGTGCCAGGTCAGCTGTCGGCAGCATTGCCGGGGAGTAGGCACAAACATAATTCTCTCTAATCTTCCTTCTGTCATCCATGTGCATGCAGGGGGACCATCTCTCCCGTCATTTGGGCCAAGTGATTATCCTGGTGATTTTTCACTTGGTTGCTGCTAATGTATAGAGGCCGGTGATTACAGTGTGATTAGAGGGAAAGGTGAAATAGCATGTCTAATACAGTGCAGGAGATAATTGAGGGGTAGTGAGCACAGACATTAGCCAGGTTTGAAAAACACTGTTCCAAGGGGAGAGTCGCTGAACAGTTGGGTTGAGGTTTGGAGAGGCATGGCTGCTCTTAGCGTAGAGAAAAGAGAGGAGATCCATGGCATGCTGATTTTTAGACTCAAATCAAGACCTTTTTTTTTCCTTAGTTAGATGACAAAACATGGCAGAACATTGAGTCTGCTGATGCATTTTATCATTCCCATCCCTAGGATTAAGAATAAGTCTAGTTTACCGTTCTTTCTGAAGAGGAGGGAGGGAACACAGCGAAAACAAACTGGTTGGACTGGAGCCTAAGGTATCAGACTCTAGTCTATTTAAACTCTTTAATCCTGTTCTTTGAATGCATATAGCACAGATAGTGTTTGTCACCAGCAGCTTGATTACTGCCTCTCAGTTTATGGATTAAGTAATTGGATATCATCCTAGAAGCATCAGTTTGAAGGATCTCGATGTCGTGTTTGGTTGTTGACTTCCTCTTTCCCCTCCCTCCCTGCTCCCTGCGTAGCCATGCCTCTTACTGCCAGCTGTCAGTGCTCAAAGGGCTGGTGTACGGATGTGAGCTGGTGTTCGACAGAGAAAATTGGGAAGTGTTCAGACTGATTGAAACAGCATCGCTCCTCCCTAAAGACTCATTCCAAACATATTGATCTGCTTTTAGAGAAGAGCCCGCATGTAGAGCTCTAAAACAGTCAAAATAAAGGCTACAGGACTCTAAATCAAGACTTGACAGTACTAGAGTGCTTTACTCTGTTCTGCCTGGCATCAGCGTCAGAGAAGCTACAGGCGAGCTGAATGATGGTTCGGGGTGACTGTTAAATCTAATTTAGATTTAGTCTTTACAGCAGTGGCTTTTCCCCATAGTTTCTATGTGTAATATATGAAGAAAGCAGGTCAGGGAACATGTTAATAATGGAATTTACATTATGTTTGACAGAGCTAAATGAGCTCTAAAAGCCTGCACTCCTTTGCCATCAATGAAGCAAATTGAGTTTATCTTCAGAGATATGTTGTTTTGTATCTGCCAAGAGACAAGAGGCAATTTCTCTCAATCTGGAGTTTTTGCAGCAGCTCCAGTGAACACACACATATCCTTGGCATGTCACTTATGTAAGTCCTGGTTGTTTATGACGGGCATACTTTGTTTTGTGACAGAATTCTGACGCCACAAGGGCCAATTCATGTGTACGCTGAGTTCAATCTGCTGGCAGTTTCAGTAGCTGTCACCTTACTCTTCCTCCCGTTCTCTTCCCCTTGTGACCATCCATTTGTCCATCTCACTTAGTAGAACCATCTCCTTTTTAACAATTTGTGGCTTCATAATTCACACTCCTTGTTGCAATACAAAAGGTCAAAAAAAGAGAGGAAAAACAAATCAAAACAAAACAAAAGACACACCATGTCCATTTTGCTTGGTCTTTACAGTGGATTGTCGCTTGATCACAAAGGCTAGTGAGAAGCCTTAAACGCCTGCACCCTGTCCAGCACAGACGTCAGTAAGTTCAGTCTTTTTTTTTTTAACTCTCTCTCTCTCTTCATTCTTTTTTTTTTGTCTTCCAGAACAGTCTGTTCATAGCTGTCAGAGTGCGGTGACTTGTACATCATGATGAGCGAGATATCCAGTGGCTGATACCTTAACATCCAAGAGAAAGAGACTGGTTTGCGTACAGGGGCACATGAATGTTTTCCCTTTTCCCATCTTTTGCCCCCTTTTCATTACGACTTCAAGTATTTTTTTTAAACAACAGCAAAAGTTAGCAAATCTACTTTTTTTTTTTTTCTCTAATCTACTTTACTATTCTACAACCTGGTGCTAAATCAGCATCCAGAGCAAAAGATCAGCCCCTATACTATGATTCCATGTCTTTTTTTGTACATTATTTCCATGTTCTTTTATTCGTACTTACAGTAGGCCACTGGATATTGATTTAATGATTTTTTTTTTTTTTTACTACGAGTAAATTGTAATACTTGCAGCTACAAGGTATGAGTTTTTAAATATATATTTATATATTTATATATTTATATTCTTTTAAAAAGCGTTTAGTCCTTTGGTCCCTATTTCCTAAGGAATGATGCATGTAAATTATCCTGGATTCTCCTCTTCACTCCTCTTCTTCTTCTTCTTCTCGTTTTCTTCTTTGATCCAGAGCTTGCCCTGTCACAGAGCACAACACCTGTGTAGGCACAAAAACCAAAATGGCAGCAGGCTGGTGTGTGTGTTTGTGTGTATGTGTGTGTATGCGCACACGCATGTGTTTGCTTCAGTACTTGAGTTGGCATTTGCACTTATTTATACATGTACAAAGTAGATTTTTTTCATTTTTCTTTTTTTTTTTTTTGAAGTGTAGCATCCGTAAATGTGTGTGTTTGGTTTGTTATCTGTGTGTATGTGTGTTTATCTATATCCTGTGTCAGTATGCATGCTTTGAGCATAATGAGTCTATAAAGGTTTTTTTTTTTTCCCATCATGTCTAAAAAACAGCAGCAAAAAGTTGGTCTCTGCAAAAAATCTTCTTCCACAGACGCCAAAGCAAAACAGGGAAAAAAGAGGCATTTGCGAAGAAAGAAAAAACTAAAACTAAAATAAAATAAAAAACAACTCTGGGATCCCTCTCTCAGTCACCCAATCTTTCAGCGGGTTTCCAGCAGGATCAAGGGACCACCCTTCCTTCATGATATGTAGCAGAGCAAGAAGTCTTTGTACTTTTACTGCACTTGTGGAAATAAGGTGTTGTGGCCCTTCATCCTGTGACAGAGAGAGAGAGAGACAGAGAGACAGAGAGACATAGAGAGAGAGAGAGAGGGGAGAGAAAGAGGGGAGAATAAGGAGAGTGGATTCAGTGAGGCTGCAGCAAACATGCTCAGGGTTGCTGGCTCCTGGTTATCACACAGACTGACAGGCACAGCCAACAGCATGAGAAACAGACGGGGAGGAGAAAAAAAGAGGAGTGTGTCAATCAAAACCAGAAATAAGTGGGCTAAGAGGTGGGGTGGAAGATTTGTGTTTTAACCATATGGAACAGACATCTACACTGTGACAGCACTAATCCAAGGAAGGCCTAATTTAAACTGACTACATCTCCCTGCATGAAAAAGAGAAACTACAGCTGAGCGTTGCCTGAGATGTTGCTGTCATTCATGTTATTGTTAATGCATTACAAACAAACGAAACAAGGAGGAAATAAAGGAAGCAAGACAAGTGTGTGTGCGAATGAATATGACAGAAAAACGGCTGGTTGTCCAATATGGAAAAATAAAAAAAAGTAATGTGTATGTAATGTTCAAAAAATAGCCTGTAATTAGGACCCCATAAAAAAAAATAAAAAAATAAAAAAATAAAGCAACCTAGCATCTCCCCTCCCTTTGTGTTGACTTTAAATGCTGCACTGTCACTGAATGTGTCCCTGCTGGCGAGCTTCGGATATAAAAGATCTAGTTTACAGCCTATCATCCTTAATATGTTGTGAGCTGTGATGTGGGTGAAGAAAGGCTACGAAATCACAGCAAATCACTCTCTGGCAGTGAACATGAAAGGGTCTGACTTTGTGACGGGAACACGTGCCCAGACGCTCTTTGTTCTACCTTTCCATTCCTGTAAATGAGCTTGTTACCATTTCACAATAGATCTGCTTTTCAGATGTGGGAGCGGAGATTCTAACTTAGTTCTTATGTGTGTCAAAGCGAGCCCAGCCATCAGCAGCATTAGGCACTAACATACCCGATTAGAGATACCCTCTTTTATAAGCCACTAGTGATTCTCGCTATATAGAAAAACCCACAGAGGCTTTAAAATGGATCTTTTTTTTTTTTTTAAGGTAAACAGTTTCTTTCAAAACATCACAGCTTTTTTATCCTCCAACTTTGTCAGATGATAAAGTACTTTCTCAGCACTATGCCTCCCGCCTCCCCCACCACCACCACCATCACCACGCCACCTACTTAGATGGCTCCATAAAAGACACATGGCAGTTAAGAGGCATAGCTGATGCCAGAAAGACCTTATCCCTCCCGGCCTTCCTGGCTAGACATCCCCCTGAGTTCATTGGATAGACTACGGGAGGGCGAGTCACCTGCAGGGCTTCTGAAAGATTCGGGCCGAACGAGTTGGATGAAAACGACCAACTCTTATCAGGGTTTTGGCCTGGAGGGATAGAAACAAACTCCCTTGCAAAGAAAGGACCTTTTTCATGGTAAATATGCTTGCTGCCTTTTCTTTTCACAGACAGAATAACAATTATTTCAAATAAGCAAGCAGCCAAAAAAAAAAAAAACAACACAAAACATAATTTATCTGGTTGCATAATCCTTTCTGAAAAACAACAGGCAGCAGCAAATACTTATTCCAGGTATTGGTATTTCATTCTATTTCCGCACCCTGCCCTAACATGTACTGTATGCATAGAGTATAGCTGCATGGCGGGCTGATTTTGGCCATGTGAGTCTGCAGCACTGCCTGCAGCTCTGCTATCACGATGTAATTGGTTTGCACCCTCATAAATAAATAAATGGGAAGTGATTCTCATGTTAGGCAAACAAAACAATCCTGCAGAAGTACTCCCTGTGCAGATGGAATCAAGGGAGAAGTGGAGTGTCAACATTTGCCTGTGCTCTCTGCGTGAACAGTGGAGATTTAATTGGCTACACAAACATAGGGTCGTCTTGGCCATCTCTCCACTAAACAGCTGTCGATCGGGAGGAGAAAAAGGTCCTTTTTGCAAAGATTCTAACTTTTTTATTAAAAAAAAAAACAAAAAACAAAAAACATTTTCTGGACAGAAAAAACACTGATGTGAATGTGAAGAAATAGAGGAATAGAAAAATAAAAACAGTACATCCATACACATGAACCCCACAAGAGAAAGTAAAACATCACAAGGGCACACGGTACAATAGCACAAAGGGTTAAAGGCCACTTCCAGTTATAATCAACCAACCAGTCAGCACGCCAGTTACATTATGTACAACAGGTACCAGCCAAGAGAGGCGTCGTTTTACTGCACTCCACAAACTGCCAATATACAATAAGTATATATAAGGAGGGCATAATGTAAAGATAGAGTTGAGAGATATCAATCAACGCCACGTCATGCAACGCAGTCACAGTCCCACCACATGACGTCATCCAAAAGAAAATGACACCATGGGTTCAACTTACAGCTGTGGGAACTTGGCCCCATGACAGGTGTGTGGTGGGGGGCGCCTATAGCGGAGAAAGGCCACCTCACACTGTGATTGGCCATGTCAGGTTGCCAGGTTGGTGGGGGTGCAAAAGAAGGAAAGAAACAGTGGGATTTTCTTTTCCTTAAGTCAGAATTCAAAGCACCCTTTGCATATTTGTTCCAAACTCCTACTTATTCTGCCTGACAAATCAAATGAGGTTATTATGGTCATTACCATAAAAACTGAAAAAAGAAAGACAAGCGAAACAGAAATAACACAACAAATAATCTTCAACACAGCACAAAAAGTCCTTTTTCCTGTGCCTCAGTGTAGTGGTGAAATATTCTTAGGCTGACAACATTTTCAGGTTAAAAGGTTGAATTGATGTTTTTATATTCACAAAGATAACCCTTAAGGCAGAAATGCATATTTCAGAAACTTGTCCTGTCTACAGTAATTGGATTTGCCTTGCATTGTTTGCTATGAGGGTGGCCGTACAGTGAGTGCTTCAGCTTTTTTGCATTAAGTTTATCTTTAAGACACAGAACGCAATTTCAGAGTAGCAGGGCTCCTGAGACCAGTGGAAGAGGATGCTGTCTGATCGTGTTTTTAATTCAACTTCAAAGCGAAGTCGTCAGTATTGTGGGAAAAAAAGAGGGCCTCTGAAGTTATCTCCATATTGAAGTTTTTTTTTACCCAAGAAACACAAAAAAAAATTCCTCATTCAAGTTTCATCGAAGTTTTTCATCGCTGTAATGTAGTTGAATTTAGAAAATTAAACAGTTACGGGTGAACTTTACTTATTTCAGTCTTTCGCTTAAGAACTCAATGTACTGTCTGTCGCAATACAAGGCAATAAATGAAAAGAAAGAAATTAGAAGAAGATTGGTACAATTTTTTCAAATACGGCTTCTATTTTTTAATTTATGATCTTTCTTGATTTTTTTTTTAAATCTATAAACCAGGAGCTGGCTTCAGTAGTCCCACAAGTGTATTTTTTATTTAATGTTTTCATGGGATTGCTCTTGGTTTTGGTCTATTGGGTTTCCTTAACTCACAACAGAAATGGTGTAATAACAGAAGAAAAACACAGAGATGAATTGAACCAGACCAGAGACGAAGGAGGACATGAAAACACACGCACACACACAAATGTACACAAACACACACATACCGACATGAGCACACGCGCGCTCAAACACACCTTGTAATAAAGTGACAGAATGTTATTGCGGAAAATGTCTGTACTATGAACTTGGAGACATTCTGAGTACATCTCAATGACTGTCCTGTCATTCAATGCTGTTGCAGGATATTTTCCATTTGTTCTTCATTGATGTGCTAAATCAAAATCCAGCCCCCCCCCCCTCCTCTTTCTCAGGGTGCCTGCTTTGAAAGCCTCTCTTCAATTAGCAGGACACAGCTCTATTCAAATGCTATCAGGCAAGGGAATAAAGGGAGCATCTATCATTTGTATTGCATAGCACCTTCCATTAATGCCATCTTGTGGCTTTTAAAGCGCCCAATCTAAAACAACCAAATGGTATTACCATGCTTTTATTTATGGAGAAACATAATCCAGGCTTATGTTATTGTAATGAAAAGTTGCCTAGCCAATTGGGCGAAGCGAGCATGCATCTATATTATTTTGCACTGGCAGCTGCACTTTGTAACAGATGGGCAATGATTCTTTGAATCAAGCCTGACACTGTGAAATTAGTCGTTATTGAAGGATGGTTCCACTTTAAATAAAGCATCTTTTTATTATTATGTATGAAAGGTCTGCATTCTTAAGGACCACTGCAAGAAGTGTTGGCAATTTAATATATCTGATGGCAAATATACCATCAGCACAAAAAACTAACCGTACATTGGGAAGATCTCATGATTACTCTTCTGTGCATACTTCATAAAAACAAGAACGATTCAAAAAATGTAATGATGCAAGAAACGGATATGTGTGGGCATATTTCACATCTATTCCACAGAACATAAGCTCACTTTCAGTAGGTTATATACGAATGTTAACGTGTTCAGTGATAAATTAACTCTGTTGTTGTTCGTGTATAAATGCTGATTTGGTTTTAAGTTAACACTTATATATATTCCGAGGCAAACAATAAAGTTTCCAACATGAATCTTAATTCTAAATCTTATTTGTGTTTTAAATACAAATAATACCATTAAAAGTGCTCCTGTCTGCATTTCTGTGTATTTGTTCTTATGGAGTCATAAGAAATCATGAGCTGCATTCAGTTTAGATTTGCTGCAAGGTCACAGTTGATTTTTATAATATATGAGGACATGCATCCAATTAATGTTGAATAAAATGTGCAGAGTAGAATAACCTTTTTACAATTTAATAGTGATATTATCCAGAGGTGTGTTTTGCAATAGTGCAGACAAAGTATGACAGAATATCAAAAATGGACGATGACTGCTTTGCTTATGAGCAGACTGGTGAAGTATCACTTGAACTAACCAAATGGTGCTTACTGGGATTGGTGCTGTTCTCCATCTTTGTACAAGCCACTGCAGTTTGTAGGGTGATTGAGTGCTTTTAGAATTAAGCATCTGTTGTTCTTTTTTTAATTTTGTGTGTGTATGTGTGTGTGTGCACTTTTTCTCTCAAATGTCCTGCATTTACACATAGTTCTCATTAGTTGTCTTGTAAAAAGTTGCTTTATTTAAAATCCACTCCTCATTTCAGTGCCACCTCGTTGAATTTTCCCTTTTCCAAATGTTCAGCTGAATGGACTTCAGATTTTGATAAGCAGCTGACATAGGACTAATGCTGAGCTATTTAGAGGCAACATTTCTGCTATCAGGTTTTGTGAATTTGTAGCTTAACAGCTCTCATCAGCTCTTAACGCAGTTTTCGGTTGACGGGTAATTATGCACTGCTGCGTACTGATGATGTCATCAATTTGTGCAAGAGTATCCTGCAGGTAAAAATGGGATTTTAAACCCCAGAAAAAAACAAAAACAATTCTTTAGCAGTGAGCAGTGAGCAGGGCGACCTGACAAATCTCAAGAGGCTGGTTTTGTGTAGAGGGTCTGAGCCTTGTGGAAAAGTGGCACCACTGACACTGTCATGGCTAAAATATTGGAAAAAATAACAACAACAACAAAAAAAACATTTTGACATAATATAATACAGATTTTTTTGTCATATCAAGGCTCATCTGGAAAAGTCAGAAAGGAACTACACAACTGAAATTTGAAATATGTCCCTGGTTGAACACATTTAATACTAAAAAAGGTAATTTATGTATTTTGTAGTTTTATTATTCTGTCATATTGATGAGTTGCAAATTTTAACAGAGTGTTCTTCATTTAAAGGATGGGTTTTTATCGTGAGGCTGAGAGTTTAGTGTAGGAAATTTTGTTTTTTGCCCTGCACTAATCACCTGTTTGGAAAAAAAGATGTCCATAAAAAGGAGTTAAAAAGGGATTTCCATTTGCTGAAATTAAGGTCGGGAATGTCTAATTATTATTAGTTAAAAACAACAACAATTCATACAATTTAAGTACATTTTCATATTGGAAATCTTAAGTATTATTCTCTATTTACTTTTTAGAAAAGTATAAAAAACTTATTGAAACACACAAACAAAAAAACTAATATAGATTATTAAAAAACAAAAATAAGATTTGAAGCAGCTCACTCATACATCCACATTTACTGCAACAATGAGAACTCAGCTATTCAAGAGAGGTGGACAGTTTGGTTTGAGAACTGGCATGGCATGACACAGTATGGCCTTGTGTGTTATGGCACAGGCGTTACCATACCTGGGTATGGACAGCAGACGAGTCAGTAAGGTCGGTTGGCATCCTTTGGCCGCTTTAGCTGCACCTTCAGCCTCTTCATGCCTATCTGAAAGCCGTTCATGGCCTGGATAGCGGCTTGAGCACTGGACGGGTTATCAAAACTCACAAAGCCTGAGACAAGAATGCAGAACGGGAGAGAGAGACGAGGGCAGAGAAAAATGAGAAAATGGAATAAAGGCACAACACATGAGGGGAGAAGAATGGGGAGAGATGAGAGAGAAACAGGAAGAAGAGAAAGGGAGAGGGAGAAGAGACAGGCGAGATGAAAGAAAACAAGAGGGAAGAAAAAGACCCTTTTTAACTCCCAACAATGACACAACAATAGGTCTTTGTTTTCTCTTTTCAGCAGATTAATTGAAAATCTTTGAATTAAAAAGATTACATGAAAAACCACAAAGGCTAATAACACAGATATTAAAAATCAAACGAAGAGGAGCCATTAGAAACTGTGAGTTTAACTCGAACAGAGAACAAAAAAAAAAAAAAAAAACATGAAAAGGTGTTCAGAGATTAGAGAGAAAAAGAGTGTCATGTTGTG
>JAUZTA010000001.1:20035030-20045210 GCA_034780835.1 Ctenochaetus striatus
GTGTAATTTTTCTGAATCTCCTACAGCACATACTAGTGGGTCAGTTAAATTTATTAACTGAGATATCTCAATAGCTAGTTTCTAGATTGTCGAAACGTTTGCAGTGTATGTAACAGAGTGACTTTGAGGCTCCCTTGACTCTAGAGAAAAACTTAAGAACTTTTGTCAAGTATCATCAGCGTTTTTGTTTGCCATAACTCATTTTTTGACAAAAAATAAACCCACAAATCTTCTGACATTCCCATCAGCCCCAGCTATACTTTTGGGTTAGGTGCTAATTAGCAAGTGTTTGCATGATATGATAGGATGGTAATAATAGTAAAAGTTACATCTAAATGGTGTCAGAGTGTTAGCCTCATCAGTGTGAGCATAGTGACATTTTAGACATGGTTAGCATGCTAAAGTTAGCAGGCAGCTCGAAGCACCGCAGGGCTGTCAGAATGGCTGCTGATACGTATCTTATTTCAGTTTGAAGCGAGTGGTAGCTTGAAATTTAGCCTGCTGAAGACGGCACCCAAGCAGGCTAAAACACATCATGCCAAGTCCTTACATGTACTGTGTGACCCAGGTCTGGTTCAAAAAACAGGACTTCACAGCAGTCATTAACTTGTTTGCACTGATAGAATCATCTTAGCCCAGGACAGCCTAATCGTTTTACCTCGGCTCCCCCACCCTTCCCAGTCTTACACGCATCTCGTCGTTGCCTGCTGATTTGTCGGATTTTAGTTGCAGAGATCATGCAGCAGCTGATGCTGTTCTACGAGACTTCATCAGCCAAGACACATATCAGCTAGTATGGACTGTGTACAATACTCACAACTCCTGTCATGACATAGATCATCCGAGGCCACCCATGTTTAACATGCACTCAGTGAACTGTAAAGCTCCCAAATGTCAGCTGTTACAATGCTAATCATCAGATAGCTACAGGCTCTTGACCAGTGTTTTTCCTCAGCAGAGGCTGTTGCTAGAGCAAACTTCACCTTTGTTGTTTTAGTGAGTAGTTATTTGAAAGGTGGAGGCGTTTTCAGTTTTTATTATTAAACCAGTTTGTGCTTTTAAAAACACAAGAAATAATTTTCATATTTTTATTGAATATACAATAGTCTTATTTGTGTGTATACAATATACAAATGCTATGTGTTGAAGCATGTACATGTATTTTCTCCAGGCTTTAGGCAGAGCACACTCCCTTCCTCTCGCACACACAGTCTGCTTTATTCCCAGCGGCGCCTCATCTCCTGACTGGAGGTGAGAGCAATTGTGTGGAAAATGGTTCAGTGTCAGTCTACAGCCATGTCCAAACTGTGGTGGCATGTGGACAGCCCCGTTTTATGAATGCAAATAAAAAAGAGATCAAAAAAGTTATCAAAACACTACTGACATCTGACAATTGCTTGTCTCAGGAAGCCTTATCCTTTCAGCACCCGGTATATTAAAAATTAATGGATTTTGCACAGACGCCATATGCTGTCAAGATTGACGCTTCTCTCCATGGAATAAAGTGCTACTTGTGTTGTAGGCTGCAGTATATGCATATAGATTGTGCTCTTTCTTTTCCTTTTGTCTCTCTATTGGTCTCTCTTTATCTTTCTCTTTACCATTTATTTTCATCCCTCACTCAACTCCTTTTCTCCAGGCAAAGAATCATTTGCTGTGAAGTCTACTTTTTAAAAGTTTTTTGCTTTTGTTTGCCAATAATGGGAATATTCTCTTTAAATAATTACGCTCCCACTCCTGTGTTGAAGTAAATATATATGTATATTTTTTTCTTTTTTCCATGATTCTATCACTTTTTGCCCGCCGGCAGTAGTCAGGGATGCTTGGTTGTAGTAAGTGTTCAGAAAGCACGGACAGCTGCATCCAACGATAAAAGATGCCTGCTAGGCCGCTGGGTGCATTTCAAATGCAGAGTAACGTTCCAGGCAGCACAACAGAGAAGTTCTGCTTCTTATGGTCTCATTAGAAAAGCCTGATGCTGGTGCGCTGCTGCCTGGGAGGCCCGCCACCAGACACAATCACACATGTAGGCGTACACACCGGGTGAACAAAATCTTGGCAACGGCTTCTTAACATTGAGTTACACTTTGTTTTTCATCATCTACTGTATGTTCCAGTTGTGTTAAGAAGTCTGTTTGGAATCAAAAGGAGACATTTGTTTTCAGAATAGGCATTTCGAATAACAAGATAGCAAGAATTTTTGTTAGAACTAGAATTACAAGTGCACTGGCCACAAAACTTTTGCATCCAAATCAGACTTTTTTTCACTTTGCAAAATGAATTCAGGTGATAATCACTTTCCAGATGCCTCATTTAGTGACTAAAACCTAACCTCGATGCTGCTTTGGTAAAATTCTTCTTTGTTTCTTTTGAAAGATATAAGGCTAGAAACAGTTAATCCATTGATTAATTATTCATTAGGAAAACTCAACAGCAGATAAGGATCACTGGATTTCCTCTTAGTGATAAAAAAAAAAAATGTTTCGGTTAAAGTTCATGTTATTTTATGTCAAAATCAGAAAAGTAGATCAGGCATATTGCAAAATAAAAGTAATCATATTACATTTTTAATCATAAAACTTGATTCAGATACATTTTTTTAAAATAAATACCAAAGATGAGTTCTAGATATGTTACTGTTGTTTCTAAATATGTTGATGCTGCAAAGTGAGTGAAGTACATTTACTTGTATATAATGGGAATGGAAGAAAAGGAAAATGAAGGTGGGCCATCCATATTAAACACATTGGTGTCTTTTAGAATTGACCAAAGAAAAACAACATAAAGACAAATGGAGATGGTCGAGTTAAAATTAAAAGTTTCTGATGTGAGGATCAGTGTCTAACGTTTGCAACTGCTACTCAACCTTAGACTGTCTATAACCTTTTTTTTAGCATGGGATTTGGTCCATATAGAGAACACTCTGACATAGTCAAAATTTTCAGTCAGTATTGTATTTCATAGAACTGTTTAAGTTTTATGTTTTTTTAAACATGATCATCATTTGTTCCTAAATAAAAAAAAAAAAGCCAAAGCAAATTTGGAATAATGGTTCAAGGTAGCAGTTAAATGCACAGTAATGTAAACAGGAAAGTAACTAAGGATTTCTGCACCTGCTCTTTGTAAATGGTAATGTTAGTATGCTCAGGAAGGTTGCTGAATCGGGTTTATGTGGTCAGCTGGGTTTGCTCACCTACTTAGGTCGTTTTAATGTTATGGAATTATTTTATTTATTATGTTATTTACTAATTTTAATGTTAGTTGTTAGTATTTATGCCATCTTTGAACTAACTTCTTTGAAAATATGAGCTTGTAAGCAGGGACAGTCACCCAAAAATGCAAAAAGCTGCGGAGTGTGATATAATTTTAATCCAGGATTGACAGAATAGGCAAAAATTTATCAAGTCACATAGAATATTTTGATTTTAATTCAATAAGTATTGTTGATTGCACTTAAATCTCACAATATGTAATTTAGGCTGCTGGGGCAACTAAAACAGCAAAAGACAAAGTTTGATATTGTTGTGAAGTAGCATGAGGTCACTGGAGTTTTTGTCTTCTTTGTTAACAAAAACACCACTGCTATTAAATATAGATAAAAATTTACCATCACAAGTGAGCAATACAAAAAATATGAAACAACAGAGAGACTAGCCAATTAGTTTACAGACTTTCGCTCTCAGTCACTGATGTTTCATCTGGTGTTTCTCCATTTTCCACAGTATTTTTAGTAAAGTGGAGAGACTGAATGCAAAAAGACACCAGTGAAATGCAACTTAATTAATAAAATTCCAAATAATTCAGGGTCTGAACAATTCTGAAAATGTTTGGGATACTGCAAGTAGACTTTTTAACAAAATATAATGCATAACATAAGTTTACACACTTAAAAATTTAAATGTGGAAGTGTAACATTTTGGATTATTAACTCAAGTATTTAAGTTGAATACTTAATGTGCTCATATGTATAATTTTTTTTTCCCTGTTGCAGTGCAGCATCACTGATGTTTCACTCAAACTTTTCTTGTAGTAGACACCTTTAACTACTAAATAGGCCCTATTCTACATTTAATTCATGCTGAGTTCCTGCCCAGCTAACAGAAGTAATTAAAGCCCATTGTGGTGAAGTGCAACGCTGTTGGTCCCAATCTGATTATGAAAGTGGATTATGAAATAAAGTGATGTGTAAATGCAATAATCAGAGGAAAACAAATAATCAAGTTGTCAGTTTAGCAGGCATGATGAGAGAACACAGGCTTTATGTTTATAAATGCGTTACATACACCACTAGAGCTGTGACATAGGTTTACCCCAGCCAGGAACCAGATATGTTGGCATTGTGCATTCGTACAAAACACAAATATATATATACAATTTGAAAACCTCAAACAAAATATGGCATTTTAATAAACAGTATCAAAGTGATGAGGTTTGGATTAAATGTAGCTCTATATAACTTGACTTTTCTTATCAGTAGGTAGGAGGGAATGATAGTGGGATGATGAGGCCTGGACAAGATGGTTGAAAAGCAGAAGACCAGTGTTTAAGACCACCTAGAGGTCAACAGTTTTAAGTGGGTAATTTTGGCTAATGTCAGGACAGGTATTATTAGACAAAACATGATCATTTTCTAACCATTACAAAGGTCACAACAAATTGGAGGTACAGGGTTGTATTCGTAGAGCCTATGCATACACCCTCTAATGAAGATACCAAGTCTCAGCAGATTCTTGTACACATGCCAATGTGGAAAGTTTAACTACTACTTAAACTACCTATGTAAAACCTAAAAACACAACAGAGAGCCAACATGGAAACTGAAAAAATCCCTGCTGCTTCTTCTGTCCAACTATTTTAACTTTTATACATTAAAAATAATGGAAAAGCCCAATCTTGGGATTCTACAAAAAGTAATTTCAATCAGTGCCTTTCAACCTTTAATTAGTAACCCAAAATGGTCACTGTTAAAAATCCCTGAATTCTTTAGTGTGTCCATGTGTCCTCATGTCTCTCTTAGCATTTCTTAGCACACACATATCAACCGCTGCCAGGCCTTTTCCAGACTTTTCAGAGTTTTGCAAGATCGTGTCCAGAGGCACAGAGGGATCTTTTGGCTTCATTTGCATGTAAAGTGGAGCACGCTCTTCTGTGGGCGTGAGGAGCCTCCAGACAGCCCCTCCCCTGTGGCCTGCCAGACTGAGCAAGCCAGCAGCCCTCACTCTTCCCTACCTGCTGGCGTGGGGCATGACAGCACAGTGCGCAACATCTTATGGTCCTGTCAATCTCTTCACTGCCCGACTAGGGTCAACCTTCTGAAGAGCAGCAGGTTGGCAAGGACAAACAAGACCAATTCACAAAGAATTCCTTCATCCAGACAGAGGAAAAAAAGCATGGACAAGGTATTAAAAAAGCTCCCGCAGGGCTGCTGAGTATCAAATGCAGGAACTGCAATGCTCCTGGCACTGTATAAGTATCCTATAAAACAAAAGTATGGGGGGCTAATAAACAAGTAGGGTAAAGAGACTGTGTGTAGACAAATGCACTGAGAGTGGCACTTTGTGAAAAAGTCGATGTTGATGGAGGTTGCTGGGCATTTCAGGAGAGTGTTGAAGCCATCTTATCAGAGTTAATAAAAGGAGAGGGTGTTGCTGGCTGACCCATCATCTCTCTTCTCATCAGTGTGGTCTCCAGTCTCACAGCAGTGGCTAGAGAAGTGGGACCTAGCTCCAAGATTGTGTTTAGATAATGGCCATCTCCAATCATAGATAATCTGGCCCCATCTTTTCTTCACAGACACAGTGGCAGACAAGGTCAGGGGGAAAAAGATTCCTGGCGAGGCGAGGAGGAGATAGGGATGGGGCGGCTCTGAGATGATTTACTGCTGAGATTCACTCAGCTGCCTCCATCACCCTCCGTTAACTTTCTCATCCTGTCGTCTCTTCCTCTCTCGCTCTTTTTGTCTTCCATTTCTCACTCTCACATTCCTCCCTGGGCCCTGTACTGAATCCCCACCTCTCTCTATATCACTCGCTTCATCTCTCCCTTTGCACGGCAGTACCAATGAGACTGAAAGAGGGAGAAAGAGAAATAAAGGAAGCAATAGAGGGAGAGGGCAAGAAATGTGTACTTTTTCCTCATTTCTGCCCCTATGAGTTGTGGAAAATCACTCGGGTTTAAAGCGGGGATGTAGCATGTCTGTTCCTGCACTGACCATAGAGGAAGTGAGCAGAGGACGCAGGCCTCGATTGGGATCCAATATCTCAGAGTTGAAATCATGGTTTGATAGAATTGGGCACAAAAAAATGGTGTTACGCACATCAGATAAGTGTGGACTTTGTAGGGAAGAGGTTGGCTGACTCAAGGAACAGAAATAGATTTAAAGGCTGTGAAGCTTCCCTCCCATGCTCCATTCTTTCTTGATAATCCACGGAAAAAATAAAATAAGACATGAGTCATTGTAATAAACAGCCAGAGAATCAGCGCTGTGAACCACAATGGCAGCCGAGCATTAGGATTATGTGCGACCCCCCCCCGCCCCCCTGGTCTTACACCTCGTCATGACAGTCCCATATCTCCAGAGAGAGAATGTCTCTCAGGGACACCAGGAACAAAAGAAAGGCTACTAGAGGCTCCAAATAAAGTAATGGGCCCTAATGCCTGCACAGGCACGTAATTGAGACCCCTACACAAGTTCCCTTGACAGATAATTGCTTATGTCTTGGTAGTGATAAATGTGACTCCATTCTGGAGGTGCAAATGTCCTGGTTCAGCCCTGGGTTTGACAATCTAGAGGCCCCACTGGGATTGGTGTACCTGACTGGTCCTCAGCCTTCCACAGATGAATCTCTTGCTACATTCTCTCCTTTAGTCAGCCCTCACTGGGCTGTCTCTTTTCCTTTAACCACAGGCCTTCATAGTAAATCTCATTTCATTGTCAGCCGCGACTGTGGTTTACTTCCCTGGCCTGTCTGCTGACTTCCTGTTGCCATTAACGCTCAATATCTCTGTTGGGGCCTGTCTGCTTGGTCTTATTTCATCCTGTGCTGTGTCCTATCCTGTCCTCCCATATAGAAAGTTCATCTGACAGACTGTGCCAGCCTAAGAGCCCTCTGTATTTCATTCACACTGCCTGTTCATCTTCCTTCTCTTTCTGCTGAAAAAGGGTAGTAATTGATATTGGGACCCATCCATCCTCCCCTCTTAAGCCCGGAGATCCAATTTATCTTGGTGAGAATGCCGATTGGCTTTCGCCCAGGCCTTGTCGGTCAGACTTTGCCTGTTTTTAGATGGCCGTTAATTAAAGTGCCGCCATGACAAAAATAAGATCTACATGGGGGTGTGTGTGGCAATAGAAATGGACCATCTGATTCACACTTGACCACATAAATCAGCAAAGTGGCTCAGACTAATCTGACCTAGGCAGTTTAAATCACCACTCTGAAATGCAAGCACAGGCCAGACACCAGACCAGTCCAATTAGATCCAATTCCACCCATGTAAATCTTTAAGTGGCTTAATCTGCATTAACCTCAATGATATTGGTCACAAATGGCTTCAGAATGATCTTGTCAATCACCACGTCAGTCAGACTAAAGATGGAGGAGGCTGTGTGTGGGACTGTACACTGTCAAAGCAGAATTGCACATTTCTTTCAATGGATGGTCTCTCTCTCTCTTTTTTTAAAGAACTTCACTTTGATACAAATGATCTACAGTAGAATTGCATGCACTGTTAGTTTGTCAGTGGAGCTCAACTGGGACTCTAACATCACACACCGAATCTCTCAAACTCTGAACCTACAGATATTAAAAGGGGAGGAGAATGCTGAGTAAAATATTGCCAAAAGGCAGATTAATTACCTCATTCTGCATCCAGTTGATCAGACCAATAGCCAACTAGAGAGACATATGTTGATTTTGAAGAAGTGAAACAGAGTCTGTGTACAGCAGTCATTTTTGTGCTTTTAATTCTAGATGACAGATATTGGGTATACAACAGAGAGGATTCAAACTTCTTAAATCATGTTATGCCCCACTTTGAAAGATTAATACTGTCTTGTATCTTCAATCACTGACTAATAAATTCCTAAAAGTAAGAGTTCTGAGTTGTTTCTTGAAGTTTGTGTGCTTGAGCCTGTCTCTGTATTAACTGTGTTAGTGTCTGTGTTTGGAGTGCATTTCACTGTATTTTCTCTGTTAGCAGACTTTACTATCACTCTATGAAGATCAAGCCATGGAGTTCTTCCACTCCCCATTCTTTTCTGTTCGCTCTCCTTTTTTTCTCTCTATTTCGCTCTCTGTCTCTCGGTCTTGTCTTTGAACCACTCCCAGTGACTGTGAACCTGAGACAGCCCCTCTGCTGGCACAGATGGGAAGTCAATAGTAGCAAGTGACCTATATTACGGGCTACTCTACCATCTCCCAATGTGTCTCCAGTGAGAGCAGAATATTAAGGATTGCATGTGAGCTGTTCAGGTGTATTTGTGTGTTTGTATGTTTTGTGCATCCGAGACTAAGAGAAGGTTAATTACCTCCCCGTCCTTCGCTGTCAGCTGGCTTCACCTGGATGGGCCGGTTCATCTAAAAACAGGGAGAGAAGTAGAGAGATGGAAAGAAAAAGAGAGAAGGGAAATCCCAGGTTAGCACAAAAACAACAGAGCAACTGCTACAATATGTGAAGTGGGAAGACAATAAGTGGAATGTGGCAGTGTTCCTGGCATTTGTGTCCTGAGAGTGTCCTGCTCTGTGAGCTAAACGCAAAAATCAAACAGTGACGATGCCGTAAAAAAGATAAATCTGTGTAGTGCTCCATGCCAGGGTGTTTAATTAATCCAGGGCATTGCCTCTAGAGATGCCTGAATTCCCCTCACAGTTCAGCAGAATTAGCACTTTTCAATGACGAAGCCACACTGGGTGTCAGATGGCACTTGGAGATTAATGCCATTACATCAGCCACTCCCAACCCCACAGGGAGAGGTTCTTTCAGGCTGGCCCTTGCTCTTCCTGTCCCATCCTGGCTCCAGACTCCCAGTCACCAGCTATATGCTCCTCAACCCTGACCCTCAGCAATCCCTCTTTCTCTGTCTCCATCCCTTTCCTCCTCTCTTTCACTTCTCTGCCAAATGGCTCTTCTGCAACTTACAACCAATATGCCACCGGTCTGGACAGCCAAACCCCACCCTGCCCCAGCCTCCTCCTCCTGGAAGTTATTGAGGGCCACCGAGCAGCGTAGCCGTGAAACAGCTTGTGAAAGGTTAACAGTAGGGAATCAATAAACAACCTTTGAAGATCTATTCTCTAGTGAGGTGAAAGCAAAACGTCGCCAAGCTAACATAAAAAAAAACCTTTTAAAACAGCCTGTGATGAATAAAAACTCCTCTGGTTCTTCTTGGTCCCACGTCTATAATTTCATTTTTTCTCACTCCCTGGAGTTTGAATATGAAAACAGAAAAAGACTCAATCTTGTACCTTTTCTGAAACAGGAATAACATCCCCTCTTTCCTCTGTGAAAATGGTGGGTGTTAAGAGCCACCCTCAGACACCTTTGCTTATTAGGGCTGCCCACGCATGTCATATTTGGCATTGTGTTTTATATTTGGCATGGTGTTTTTCTGGCTTCAGTAAGCAGTGGGCCTATCTTTCTAACTAGGCCATGCAGACAGGTTCAACATGTGAGTGCCAGTGAATGGCACATGGTTCTGCCCCCTCAGATCAGTCAGGTAGGGCAGCACAGTGAGTGTTGAGCCCTGAGGCAACACAGCACTTGACAGCAGTTGACCAAAGCCAAATATAGACCTGAGACCGTTGGACATGTATAGACAAGCATATACATGGTGACACCCTGGGGATGTAATGTACTTGTAGCAATATGCTGTGAGGCTGGAACAAAGCTTGGAGAGCTGACTGATGCAACACAAAGATGAGTGAAGCAATACACACAAATACACCAAACAGAGATGCTGGTCCAGTTATCACATCCATACAAATAGACTTATCTCCATACTTATGCTAATACATAAAAACACTTTTGAAGTGCATTTATTTTGAGCTTCACTTTGCAGATATTAATCTATACACAAACAAAAGTAATGCTGTAAGTCAACAGTTTATCTTGCTCACTCTTTTTCTTTGATATAGCCTATGTTACCCTAGGGTAGACCATATATGTACAAACTGAGATT
>JAUZTA010000001.1:20145824-20158500 GCA_034780835.1 Ctenochaetus striatus
GCAACCATTGATATTCATGGCACAGCCAGTATGAGGTGTGACAGTATTTTTTGTGAATATGTGAGTGTATATGGTAATACCAGAGCAGCCTCAAACCTCAACTGCAGTCTGTGCCTGAGGGAGGGGCGCACTGTTCCCCTCACACAGACTGTGCAAGATAAAGAACCACTCACTCAGAAGCCATAATTTTCTCTTAAAACACAATTTCTTGCCAGTTCATTTGCTTCTATGCTATGGGGAAAATACAGGAGTGATTGATGGTCCACCCGAACAATGTTTTTGATAAATTAAGTTGTGCTCATTCTTTTTTTTTTATTATAAAAAGGTGGATTCTACGTCTGTTTTTCCCTCTGTGGGCAATGTTTCGTCTTTGTTGATGTACTGTTGAATGATAAGCAGGCGTCTCTCTGCATGTTTAAGTTCACAAATGACGCAAAGAAGGTAATAAATGGGGAGAAAACTAATAAGAGGTCAGTGAGACAACAATGAGTCATCTGCTTCTTGGCAGCTAATGAATCCCAGAATACTCTGCGGAGGCCTCCCCTGAGTGCACACGCTTAGGTTTTACTTTCATTGCTGTTCCATTGCATGTACATGCGGTTTATGCTCTTCGTTAGATGTTAACTGTTCATCGGTGTGTAAATATATTACGATTCTACAGCTTTGTAGTTGGTTAGTTGAATTAATCTCATTAGAGATCCCTTGATATTTATGATTACAGTCTTTTAAAAATAGGTTAATCCAGCTGTAAGCTTAATGTCACTGATGTCATCTTCTATTCTCATTATAAAAAAAAGAAAAAGACAACAATGCATAGCGTTCTGAGAGTGGTTGGAAGATGTTGCTGAGATTGCAAGCTTTGCTGATGTGCCCACTTACATTGCACCCACAGTAGTGTGCAGTGCTGCTTTGCAGGTCAGTGATGTTAATCTAAGTGTTTGGTCCTGTGTGTGAATATAAAGTGCTCGTACATACATGCATGCACACAGTCTCATTTAACTCTTCGTCAGTTAGACTCGTGTTGCAAAGCTGATGTCACCTATCTGTCAATCTAGATTCCTCCTGTATGGATTAAGATGTACCCACTGCTATTATAGCACATTACCTCTAACAGTAGGCCATTTCATATAACTTTTCAAGACCATTTTTTAAAAAGTTAGTGTTTCATAATAGCATTTTAACAAAAAATGTTCCTTTTTTTCATTTATCTCAAAGATAAAGATATAAGTTCAGTGGCAGCTGTAATAATGTTCCAGGGGTTTATTGTATCATTGTGATGTATCCTTTTGATGTAAAATGTATCAAAGCCAGTTTCCAAGCCATTCAGAACTAGTAATGTTTCATGATCTTACTTTGATAAGTTGACCTAGTTATTTTTATCTTGTTTAAGTTTAGGCATACAAAAGCATGCACACACACACACACACACACACGCAGACACACTCTCTCTCACACACACACATTTCCACACACCAAAAATGCTTGCTTGCACGGAAAGTTGAACCACATGCTACTAGAGAGACAGTTGCAGGACAATTAAATTGCAGTTAACTAACAAAGACAATGAGTCAGCAGAATGTGGTGTAAAGCTTTATTGCAATATGAATGGCGAGAGACGCTGACTGGTGAGTGGAGGTGATGAGATCAGGAGATGGTGGAATCTGGGGAGGATGAGACTCAGGGTGCCAACAACATTGCACTTTAGAGTTTTTGGGCTTCCTCTAAGAGACTGTGGAAAGAGAGTCAAAAAAAGGGCGAGGGATGGGGAATTTTGCTGGAACCCGAAAAAATCATAGAGGCCTAGTCTCTGTTCCTTAAATTGAATTAAGAGTTTCTCATAAAATAAATAGTAAATATGAAACTTGAGCCAGAAGCCTATTAGCTAAGCTTGGCTCAAAGGCTGAAAAAAGGGAAGAAACAGTTAGTTTGACTCTGTTCAAAGAGAAGAAACTCTGCCCTCCAACTCCTCTAAAGCTCACAAATTACCATGTTATATTTGCTTGTTTGTTTGTTTGCTTGTTTTTTTTTTTTTAAAGTTGAGTTGAGGAAAAGTTACTTTCAGATGTATCAGCGAGGTTGCATTTTACTTTTCTTCAATCCATAACTTCTCATTTAAAATACTTAAGTTATTGTTTTGTTTTATTAACAGGTTGGGTGTTTTTCCCTGTTTCCTGTCCTAATGCAAAGCTAAGCTAACTAGCTTTATATTTACTGTACAAACATGAATTTGGTAACACTGTTCTCATCTTTAAAAAAGAAAGAAAAAAGGAAAACATAAATTCATTTTGCAGATAGTGCAAGTTATAAACAGTAGGTTAAAGAGCAATATCTCCCCATTATGCAGGTAATAACAAACATGAGGAACATAATGAACAAAAACAGCACGTAATAAGACTTTAAAATCTCATCAGAATGCCCAAGATTTTGGAAAACCTGACCTGGCCTGGCCTCTGACAAAATAAGTGGATCACTGCAGATGATTTTTAATGTTTTAGGAAACTAAAAACACGTCTTTTACAAATCAGAGCAGAGACAAAAAAAAATGTTTCATTCTTTCGTAAAATTTGCAAGTGTCATTGAATGCACATAATTTAGTGATTTTTGTTTGATACTCGATATGATAAGACAACCCATTCAAAATGACACACTGCACACAATGACTGGACTGCAAAAGGGCTTTCATGGAAAGACAGCAGACTCCAGATAAGTGTATACTAAAAAAAACACATCTCAAAGAAACAGGATAGCTCTAAATGTTAGACTGGTATCTGTAACTGTGCTATGAATGACCTTTTTTGACTAAATAGACACTTGATCATTAAAAACATCTGTATTAGACCAAGCAAAGACAACATAATGGCTTCAGACTATAAAAGTTATTGGTGTTTCAACAGCTTGGAAAGAGAAGCCTTTCAAAGCTGTAGTCATAAGTGCCTTTAAAATAAACACCCCTCTGAGCTTGTCATTACCAACAATAACATCAGTGCAATGTCATCAACATCTAAAAACATCACAATGAAAATGCAGTTTCAATTTGCAATAGCATGGGTTGACAGATGTTTTTTTCATTTTTAGTTTTATATTTTGTATATCAAATTATAGCCGACTGAAATATAGATTTACTGCAGTGTCCTTGGATTTCACATCAACATTTTTAATACCCGCAAAGAAAGGGGCCCCTTAAAATAATTAACATTATGGAAAGTATCAGGTATCTGTCCATAATCATCATTGCACAATAAAAAATCTAATTGTGAGAAAGCACAATTGAGAAATTGGCTTAGTAAAATGCCAATAAAAGAGTCTGCCTCTATGCTTTAATGGTAAAAAAGTAATGTTCTCACTAGTGACAGTAATTTTTCAAAATTGTAGTAGACATTGCCTGCAAATAAATGCACTGGGATTTGTCTTGGTGACATTGGCGCAGAGACATTGACAACTTGCAGCGTTTCACAGTGCATACTGAGACAACAATGGCACAAGGACAGCTACACTTTATGCACTGCGCAATGCAAAAGACAATAATATGAATAACCCTGGTTTGAAAATAAGTTTGGACACTGTGCAAGATATAAATACGTGGAATGTTATAAATTGCTGATCCCTTTTGACATGTATCCATTTAAAAAAGATCCAGGACCTTATATTTATTGTTTTTACCTTGTCAGTTTCATAATTTTTTGTAAATATATGCTTATTCTGTATCAGATGATGACAACACATATCAGCCAAGTCAGAACAGGCGCAACAAAAGACTGAGAAAGGTGTTGAATGCAGAAAACCCCCCACCTATCTGGACAATTCCACAAGCAAACAGCTTAATTCTTAACAGGTAATAGTAACATCAAATGAGCAAGCTTAATCGTTTGTACTGATTTTGTGTCTGTTTGTGGCCACTTTTTGTATTTCTTTGTGGTTATTTTATGTTTCTTGGTGGTTGATTATGTCTCTGTGTGGTCATTTTCTCTTTGTTGTCTTCTTGTGCCTTTGTGTGATTGTTTTGTGTCTCTTTGCAGATATTTTGCAACTCTTGTATTTCTTTTGCGTTTCTGTGTGGTAAATTTGGATCTCTTTGGCTCTGTCTCTAGCTGTTTTGTGTGTCTTTTTTTTACATCCTTTCTTCTGGTTTTGGCACATTGTGATATTTTCTTGTGTATTTGTAGTTATTTGCTTTTCTTTTAAGTCACTCAATTGACTTTTCAACCAGAAATCTCACTTAATACCGATAATCTGGCCAAATGGCACTGGGACTGTACCTTGCAGGCCCATTCAGTAATCAATCCAGGGTAATAATGGGCTCCTCCACCCTTGTTCTAATCCTTATTACCTTGTCTGCCACCACCTCCACCACTGCATGACGCCTTTTAATTCCCAGGAGGTGCCCACGCGGGTTAACCCTGTGTTTCGGAGTCAGATGAGGACATGGTGGATCCTCACACTGTGCAACCCGAACAGAAAGAGCACAGTGGAGCTTACACAGCACTCAGCTGTTGTCAGGCTCCATGCCATGCCTTGCACCAACAGCTTGCACTCTGTTTCCATCAGATGTAACACACAGTCTGGCACTGCAGCCAGTCAAACCTTGTTAGTTGCCTTAGCCCCTGTTTACAAAGACTGGGCATTTTGTCATGTTGGATTTTGTTTATCTTACAGTATATGCAATAGGAATTGTTTGATCAGGAAGGGTGGTTTTTTTTTTTTGTTTTGTTTTTTTTGCCGTAGGTTGCTTCAGCAGCTTGAGGTGAACTGATAAGGATCTTCCTACAGCAGCAACAGCAACACATTGTTAATGGGCGCCTTTATGGCACCACAGAGTTGTCATCACAGTCTATTTTTACTTTGGTGGAGGCCCTGCAGGATCAGCAGCGAGGCATTTGAAGCTCATGCCGTTGACTCACAAACAGCGCCGCTTCACAGAACCTACACAACTAGTTTACAAGCTGCTCTGTCGCACATGTTGCCTTTCGTCACATCGCTTTGGAGAGACTTAAATAAAGTAACATGTTCCCTACAAAATCTATTTTTCATTAGCTTTTTAGCGCTGTGTTGTGCAGGTTGTTTGATTTAGGCAATGCTGCCTTTAGAGCTCTGGCTCAACACATCAAAACTCCTGCATCTTCTTACAACTTGCTAAAACCTTTGAAGGATCCTTTTTTTGTGTTTGAGTCAAGAAATAGGTAAGACGGAGCAGCACAAGCAAATATACTGTCAAAAACATCATTTGGAAACATGTATATAGTTCACAGCTTCAAAAAAAGTAAACCAAATAAAATGTAAACATGCACTGCAATGTTGCTGATATAATAATAAAAGAAAATGAAAAAAAATGACAATAACACAAAGGTACATAACGTTTTTTTCATTCTGTCTTCACCTGTAACTGTCCTTGCTCCTTTGCTTGTGCTAAAATCCTTTTCAATTTTCCCACTGGGGTACATATGTTGAAGGCACAGTGTGCATCTGAGTGTATGCTCATGCATTTCTATATGATTCACATGCCAGCCTGTGTGTACGGCAGAAAACGAAGCCCACCTCTTAAGATGTCTGAGGACCTCGGGGGCTCAATATAATATTGCTGTTTTCAACTTATTTTCTAAGAATGTTCCATTCCCAGTCGTGTCCTTCCATCCAATATAATGCTGTTTATTGTGCTGGAAGGACAGGATATGTTTGTTTTGCAGTCTAAAGGATGTATTTTGTGTCTCCAAGCACTCAAGGTTGTACACTGAATAGTGTATAACTGCGCCGACAGAGTACAAATAAAGGTCCAACTGCTAGATGTTTCAGTTCATAAACCTTTTATATATTTTACTCTTTATGAAACGTTTTCTCTTTTTTATATGTTCTGTAACCCAGATGAGGACTGCAGTGTGAAAACCTACTGGTTTATTATTTAACTGCATTTGTCACCCAGGTGTTGCTGAATTTCTGACTGTTGTTATTGTTCTCATATTCAGGCACCTTGCTGGAGCAGCAAATTAGCGACAGATTTGTTCCACTGAGTGTCTCAGAAAGTGATCAGCTAATGTTGACCCCTAGGCTAAAACCACATCAGTAATAACATTTACTCACAATTATGATTCTTCACTCGGTAAAGTTAACAGTTGTTGTTTTGTCGAGCAAGCATTCTGTAAACTGCATGCTATTGTGTATTCTCCTCAGATCGTCCGTAGCTGCCTTTTGCACTTCAGTTATTAAACATACAGAAGACATATTTTATCCTTTGTTCATCCTCTCTGAGAGATGTATTCTTTTACGTATTTACCCACATGTCAAAGCATATTAAGCCATACTGTAGCTGAGAGCAAAGAGCACACTGAAAACCAAATGGATAGGTGTGGAAGTGGGGATCTTGAGAATTCACCTTCAGTTTAATATTTACAGTATGTTATAAAAGTTACATTATGTTACACAGGGAGTTGTGTTGTCAAAAAGAATGATTTGTTGTGCCTCTTACCGGTGCTATGGAAAAATACTGTTTAACTACAAATACTGCTGAAGCAGAATATAGGAATGAGCTATAGTTGATGACATAAGCTAACTTTCCAAAAACGAATGTCTCATATAAAACTGTAACTTCTCCTGCCACGTAGTTGCATATACTTAGAGTGACTTCAAAGGCATTAGGTGAAACCGTCAACTAGTGAGCTGGATTGCATCCATTGTTCTCCTCTGATGGATCATTTGCAACAATCCAGAGATAAATCTGCTTTCTATTTTTGGGCTCTGACAGCCTCTACCTGTATCCAGCCGCCTGCTAGCCCCCACCCAGACAGTGACTGGCCTAATGTCTGGTCGCAGTGGCTTCCTTGAAGTGCTCCTGCAAGTTAATAAATTCTGGGCCATCTGTTTCCATACAGCCCCTTTCCATTACCAGGTGCCCCCCCCCCTCCTCCTGGACCTCTATCTAATTAACTTTCCTCTCTCTGCCTCTCTTTGTGCCCACATTTAAACTGGGTAAAGAGTGGCTGGGAGAGAGAAAGGACAGACGGAGTGAAAGAGGGGAAAGGTAAATTTGTTTAACCTGATGTTTTGAGGCAAACAGTGTGGTAACCTAGTTAGCTGCAATGCTTTTTTTGTGTGATTTGGCAATGATGTTATTAATAACCATGCGAGTCTAAAGTGTACTTAACCGTGCAATAAAGAGATCGGGCATTGAGTGCCACTGTTCTGCCTTTGCTTTGGAGAGGAACACTAATTGCTAGTCGGGGAATCTGATGAAAACCCTCCAAATAAATAACAAAGCAGACGGTGAAGAGTGTATGAAGGAGAACAAAGGCAGGACAGAAATGCAAGGAAAAGATATAATGACTTTAATAAACATTGCCAGTATAGCCATTAAAGACAGTTAACGCTTCACAGACAGTGAGCAGACAGTATTTTAAAGTCACAAGGAGAAACAATAAAAACACCAGCAATGAATCGAGAAAGGTATTAGAGATCAATAAAACATTTATTTATAGTAAAGATAATGCAAGCAATACAGATATCAAAAACTGTTTTATGAAACATGTTTAAGGGAGAGATTTCAAAGCTAACCCAAAAGGGACATGAAATGATCTCATTTCGTCACTGGATGGCTTTTTATCAAATAAACATGAGCAACATGTTCTGCTCCCACAGATTTTGTGTCCTTTCTTTGGATGAATGCTGTTGTTGAGAACAGAAATGGCTGTGGGAAGAAAAACAGCTCTCTGACACTGAAAAGACTAGCAATGCCCACAGCATATAACGCTTTTAACTACTTTTTGCTGTCACAATCTAACTGAAAGCATCAACCGTCAAAGCCATTAGGGTGCCAGAGTGCCCCTGTGGTTTTGCCATTAGCCAATAATATATTGGCAACAACAACACATTCTCACTTTTAGCTAGTCGCATATGGAAACTTGGTCAGGCGTCTTTTTAAACACACTCGGATTCCTTGGGGTCTGTACGAGGTGCAAAGCCTTCTTGCCAGAAACGCTTTCCTAAATGTGGTTAACCTGATCAAACAGTCACTGTTTGGTTTGGTTAGACTGGGAACCATAACTGTTTGGTTTGGTTAAGGAAAAGATAAGTGACTTTTGCTCACAATGAGACATGAACCCATGTCTTGTGCCAGAAAGTCCTGTATTAGACTCAACACTTTACCCCCAAGTCCACCCCTGTTGGGATTTTGTCACTCTTTCCACTTCGTCAAGTGAAGTCATTGTTATGATCATTTAATACTGTATGGATGGTTTTCCTTGGGGGTTAGCTGAAAGTCTGTGTTACTGGCAGGCACTGACGGTGTACTCTGTTCCAGAGAGAGCTGCTGTATATGATGAGTCAGAAGTGAAAAAAAAAGGTTGGCATTAACATACCTCAACAGCGCATTCACTGCACATATTGACATAAATACACTGAGGGAAAAATTGGTACATGGAAAGCATAGCCAAAAGAGCACATCAAGGTGTTTGGTTTTAGGAGTTCAAAAAAAGGACCCAAACGCAAACACCAAAGCAGGCAGGTAGATGATATGAAAAGCTAGTTAAATAATCCAGAGCTGATAACAAAGTTACAAACTGAAAAATAAATTGAGCCAAATAATACCAGAGTAACACATGACTGAACTGATCAACAAACAGGGATCTGAGAAGAGTAACTGACAAAGAGTGAAGGGCTCAAATAAATGCATTACAGAGGGAGGGCTAATAAGGGACAGGTGAAATTAATCAATAATTAAAAGTAAGGAAGCCACACAGAGACAGGAAGTGACAAAAATCTTATCACATGAGGAGAGAATTTACAAAATAAAAGAGGACAAGACTGAACTTAAAAGTCCGATGACATAGGGCTGTGGAGCAAATGTAAGTTATGTGTCTACTATAAGCTGTAATGTTCTTGGAGGAGATGATGCTGCTTTTTATGGCAATGCTGTTGACTATTCATGAAAATCATGGAGGTAGCTATAGGAGATTAGATTCCTGCTGTTGCAGGAAACCCTTGTAAGTCCAACTAGTAATTTCCATGTTTCTACCTGAGCTGAAGTTTTATGTGGTTCTTTATAGGAAGTGCCAGCTGTGTGACCCCAAGGCCCACAAAATCTATTCATAAACTACAATAAGCATGCATGGTTGTCAGTATGAAAATAAGGCTGCTTTTCAAAGATACAAGGCTTCTACCCAGTGGCAGCGATATTTCTGACACATGTTTGAGGCGTTCACATTTGCATGAATCCTATGCATATTACATCGCTCCGACCTGTTGGCTACCACGGGAATTGTCATCATCGGTTGCAGAGCAATAATAGTAAGTTACTGCTGCTTGTCATATGCCATCCTGCTTCTGCTGTAATTTATGTGCATACGACCATTGTCTTCTGGCCCAGAGGGCATTTTGTGTGTCTACGATTTCAGCTTTTTAACACGAGGAGCGGAAAGTTTCCACCAATGCCAAGTGTGCCAAAACCTGGCACACAACAATGAACTCCTCTCCAATTGAATGTTGCACTTTCCTCCCAAAATTGAATCTATGAGATAGAGAGGAAAGCGCATGGCCTTCCTGTTGACAGAATCAGAGAGGGCTACATATGACCGAAGCGGACGAAGAGTGATCGGGATGTTTTACATCTCTAAGGAGTTAATCCGGAAGGGCATGTCCCTCATTAAAGCTGTTTGGACGGAGGTCTTGTTTTGCCAGCAGACTCTCCTCTGCGTCCTCCACCTGCAGCAGGTCAGGGAGGGAGGGAGAAGTCTCTGACATGACCTCCAGTGAAGTGAGCATGTCGGGAACCGCTGGAGATTAGGGGGCGGAACCAATGCCGAAGAGGGAGAAACACATGCCTCGCAATCAGCCATGAAATGCAACCTGGCACCAATTGGACTGAGCCTGCAGGGAGCCCCGGCCGACGTATGCCTGCAGAACAACAAGGAGAGAGAGGGACGGGTAGAGAGTGGGATGCTGAGGGTATGGAGAGGGTTGTGGGGTGCGAGGTCATTCTACCTCACAGGGTGTTTTATTAATGTAATTAAACATGGGCGAGCTCCCTGGCTCTGCATCATACCTGACCTCCACAGCAGAGGGAGGGAGGGAGGGAGGCAAGAGAGAAAGAGACAGACAGGGGGAGGGAGGGTGAGGGAGGAAAAGGGAGAAAAGAAAGGGAGGGAGTGTGCAGGAGAGAGAGGTAGGGATAACAAGGACATGAGATTGGCAGGATAAGGCAAGATGAAACAAGAGAGGACAGGGCTAAGCAAGAAGGATAAAGAGAGATAGATGCAGCACGATGCATGAGTGGGAGGGGAAGATGTGAATTTAGTCAGAGATTAAAGCAGTGATCTATAATACTCACATCAGAGACGATGAGACAGAGGAGAAGGGGGATCAGTAATCAATGCTGCATGACTGTGCGTGTGTGTGCGCACAAAGTCAAGTGTTTCTTTGCTTTGAAATGCAGCTCAGGTCCTCTGTGACAGAAAACAGTGTGTCTGCAGGCTAGAACTTTGCTAAGAGTGTGTGTCAGTGTGTGCCAGCGCCATGCAAAAGTGTCTTTGTACTCTGAAGTATGACTGGGTCCTCGGTGACAGAATACACTCTGCACTGAAGAACTTCACTGTTTGTGCCTGCATGTGTGTGTGCACTTTTTATTGTTGCCATACACAGAGTTTCATTCTACCAGCCTAATAAGCGTATAATCTCTGCTCCATTCTCTTTCATTTTACATCAGTAAATCCATTTTTTAGTGCATGTACAGAACCTTTATTATATCACTGTACATATGTAACACACAACGGCAAAGTTTGATGTAACATTCACTTCAGTTGCACTTTGAAGCTCTGTAAATTTCAAACATTTTGATGCATTTTTCTCTCTACAACTTTGCCTCAAAGTCATTAAATTGTACACATTTTAACTATTTATAGAAAAGTTTTGCTATTGAAGTTTTTTAAAGCTGGATAAGCAAAAGATGCCTCGTTTCTTACATAACCACTGAAAAATAAGCTGTTTAAATATGTGGTGGCACCTGATTAAGTTTATTTGTTTTCAAATGACACGTAACTAACTCATTATTCTATTTTTGACTCCATTAGTATAAATGCGACAAGAATTACAAGAGTTGAAGGTTTTTGACTTTTCCAAGTAATCCTCAAACAGGCAGCACACAAGGCGAGTAAATACTGTTTCTTAGCAGACGCCAAAGAAAGAACGTTGCCATTTCTGTGGTGTCAGGTTGTTTTACACCACCAGACATCATGTTACCTGCAGGGTAAAAAAGTAAAGTGTGTTTTTAAATACAGCTTTTGAATGTTCTCAATGTGTTTACAATGATCAGACTGGAAATGTGTGAAGCTGTTGTGTGCAGATGTTGCACAGGCTTGTGTATTCATTATTACTGGTATAATTTGTTTACGCCTTTTAAATCAGAGCTGATCTACAGCCAGTTTTTTTTTTTTCCACAGGGTACCACTGAACCAGAAACATCTGTAAATATTTAACACACATATGGTCGACTTCATTAAATGCAAACTGCAAAAAAAAAAAAGAAAACAAACATTTTCAGTAGAACATGGGAAGCTTCTTCATTAAATTCTATTACTTGTCTTGACTGAGACATGCACTCCCAATTAATGATGATTACAGTCCTTGAATATTGACTGTAAATGTCAGTTTTATTAATTCTGTTCATAATATTTGATTAAAAAAACAATTTAACATCCCTCAACACATGCCGGTTTTATTTATCCTGTTGTTGTTTCTTTGTGGTTTAAGATCATTTAATTATTTACAACACAACAGTTGCATGGCCAACACAAACACAAACAGGTCCAAAGAGATTTATAAGACAGAGAAGAACGTGGAGGCTTTTTGCCCCGCAGGCCGATTGTTTGTTTTGTCAGCTGACAATTACATGGCTGCTGCCACTGGCTGACAGATAACACCCAATTTAAAAGCTTTGCCTGGCCCCCTCGCTGCTCTGTGTTTTTTTAGCCATGTGCTGGCACACTGCAGCAGAGCGATGGAGCTGAATCTCTGTGTTTGCATCAGGGGATCGGGGTTTGGGTCCGTTCCCTGCTCACGCCAAGCCGCGCTCATCCATCGTACTTCCTAAAAGCTGGATCTCATCCACTGCTTTGAGTCCAACTTCACTACAAAAAACATCTTTCTCATCAACATCACTCGGTCTACGTTCACTCTGTCCTTCTTTAGTTTGAAGCAAAGTTACTCTTCCTACTCCAGGATGCTTTAAACTATTAATAGATGCATACTTCCACTGGTTAAGCATTTGTTTCTTCTCTTCAACTTAACTTTGTTATCATCTGCAGATGTTATTCTCTCTTATTTTTATGCAAAATCTGTGTCTGTATGCTTATTTTAAAGCATATACATATATAAGTTTCACTGTGTGTGTGTGTGTGTGTGTGTGTGTGTGTGTGTGTGTGTTTGTGTCTGAACCTGCAAACTTCTTCACTGCTTGTTTACTTAGAAGAGGCTCTTGATAAAAGAATTAATGTATTGGAAAATAAATGAGCAGTGAGAGCAGCGGTGGGAGAGAGAGAGTGTGTGAGAGGGAGGGAAGTGTGTGTGTGTGTGTGTGTGAATGCACTGTGTATACAGAGTGTGTGTTTGTCAGCAGGCACAAAGTGGTGTCATCTCTGTCCTTGGACCTGTGTGTGTGTGTGTGTGTGTGTGTGTGTGTTTCTCACACAGCTTGCGTCAG
>JAUZTA010000001.1:20190333-20202189 GCA_034780835.1 Ctenochaetus striatus
CTCCTGCAGTTTTTTCTTTTCTTTTCAAAGGTGCATTTACCAAGTTGGCATATTATTTTACTTTGAATGTTTTTGCCAAATCTTGGAGAGAGCAGTTACTGTATGTATTTTTATTTGCTGAAAACCTTTTTGTTTAACGTTGGTTAACATGCACTCAGATGTGTTTTCTGTTGCTTTGATGATATTTAATTGTGTGCATTGATACTCAGCCATCATGAGAAAGATATTCTGAGTTGTGAAGAGTGTTTAAGATGTCAGCATTTTGACGTAATGTGCATGTAGGTATGACATGACAATTTGCACTTCATCACTGTAGCTTATTCTTCTTATTTATTGATTTAGCGACCTGTTGCCACTGGGTGGCAGCATTGAACATAGATTGTCTTGTTTACCATCAGAGCTGAACACAACGTTCATACCAATTTTATACATATTTTATCAAGTATAAGTCAGATTAAGATCTTTTCTTTTTTATGTTTTGCCTAACCAAAGCAAGTTGTCGGATAGTGAGTTTAATGTATGCAGTGTTTTTAACCCAACTCAGCCAACAGTTTTGACGACGTGCTGGAGCTGCTGTAATGCTGTTGGCATTTATTGACAGAAGACGGCTGAACATCATCACTGAATGGAAGCGTTAAAAAAAATTTTATCTGCAGGCCTTCAAGTCAGTTTGCCTTTGCCTGAGTCTCATCAGTTTGTTACGAGCTTCATTATTTTTTCAGCCTCTTGCCTTCCTCTACATTTGATGTCTTACTTTACCAGTGTGATTAATGAGTTGTTTTTTAATGTATTTCTTTACGTGTTTCAGTTGATGCCTCAGCTTTTAGATTATTGTATATTAATGGTCTGACATTGCAAAAGACAGAAGAAAGTCTTAGAAAATAGGTTTCTATCCTTTGTGGCTTAAGACCCCTGAAGCAGGGGCCCCTAAACTTTTTCTGGTATGCCAACCTTCAGAAGCCAAAAAGAGTTCAAGCCCCCCAGCCCACAATTTTTTTTGCAATCATCTGAAGTGACTGATGAAAGAAGTTGCTCCTAAACTAAGTTGATTTTTAGTGAAATAAAGGTCAGCATAATAGCACCAGTAAACTCTTGTTTGTTTATTGTCCAAATCTAAATAATTTTCACTCAACTTACTTTTATTTCATATTTATTGGTCATCTGTGACCCCCCTCACAGTGGCTCTGTACCCCACCAGCAGGGTGAAGCAGTGTCTATGTATAACCGCTCACAGCAGTTTGCATCCATCCACTAAGGAGTGATATTTTTCCCCCTAAAGTTATTAGATTTTCTTATTTGAGGGCTCAAAGTGAAGGAGACAGTAGGCAGTTTCAGGGAAGGGGGGACCCTGAACCCCCTAACCCTGAACTAGCAATTGCATTTGCGACTGTGCTGTTTTTCTCTCAGCCCCTTCCTTTTGTCGGTTTCCTCTTGAATCAAGAATAATCTATAGATACTATATTCTGCAAGATGGTGTTGCTAATACATAGTTTTTAATGTAATGTAACCTTCATGATTGAAGTGACGAGTAGTTGCCAAATAGTGAGAAGATTACAGAAACCCACTACTGACTGTAGTATTCCTATAATCCAATAAAAAACAAGCCATCTCTATAAAAACATATTTCAGTTAGAAATGTCTACAGATAAAATTTTGTTAGAGGAGTTTGATGTAAGGTGCCCTGCAAAAATGTCCTTTGGCAGCTGTACGTGGATGTGTGTGCTGGTTGTTGGTGTGGGGGTGGGGGGAGGGTGTCCTCATTGGGCCAATTGGACACAACTACCTAATATTTAATTAAAAAAGCAAAAATTTAAAAAATCAATGAAGTACCCTTGGGTGATGTTACACTTACCTTCCAACATGACGGCTGGACAGAGCAGAGTATGAAAGACTGGGGGCATACGACTGAGAGCAGCTGTAGCATAAATATCTGTATCTTTACTTGTAAGCCAGTAGTTTATAGAGCTGCAGTGCTTATGGCAAATTTGTACCGTTGCTGCATTAATTCATAGCATCTATCCTGTCACTTGTCTCAGTTTAAATGGCTCTGAAATACTGTCTGTCTGAAAGAAGGGCACTGAGGGGGAAAATAAGTCCCTGTGTCGTTGCTTTCAGTTCCGGCTAGTAAAAGATGCTTTGTTTGGTCAGTAGAGACATTAAAGTAAGAGGTACAAATGAATATGAGGTGAATGCAAATGTTAGAAGCGAAACATGAAAAGGCATCAGTTAAGATGGAGTGATGATCAGACAGCTGTGAGAGCTGAGCTTATCAGTGGCTGTCAGGGTTCAAATATTTAATTTTTGAAAAAAATGTATAAAAAAATTGTATAAAAATTTGTGAATGGGGTGTGATCAAGCTGAAACTTGGTATTACATTGCTCTTAATATAGTGTGACAGCTCAGATTCATCCTGTGACCCACTGGAGAGTTCAAGCCCTCCTGGTTGGGATCTATAGTATAGAATATTAACATAAATCTTAGTCTTCAGATTGAATACAGATTGAACGCTATTTTAATCTAAAAGAGTTTTTGTTATTACAAAAGTGAAAGGAAAAACATCATGGAGTACACTTAGAGAGAGCGACACTTATGTTGATATGTTAGAAACAAAAAGATCAGACCAGGAGCCACAAACTTTTGATCCCAACACTGGACACAAGATGCATGATGAGAGAAGATAACAAGCCAACTGATACATAAGTACATTTTGACGGAGCTTGCCTTAGTGACATGTTAAGAAGATAATATACACACTTCAGTTAGTCTATTTTCAATTTGTTTTTCATCTCAAAAAAAAACAAATGCCTCATGGTTGCTCAACACCTTTTGTGTGAAGCTGTTCTCAAACAACACACAACAGAAAAACCCGACATATAATTCTATGAAGTGCGAGTAAATAAGATTCTCTAATGTAAGTCTCAATTGCCAAGTGTATCAATGAACTGCCGTATCCAACTGTGCCTACCTGCCTGTGTTTGAGAGTGTAATCACACACTCCCACTGGTGATCAGTGGCTGCCACCATTTGGAAGAGAAAATATAGTTTTCAGCAACATCTCTGCTTTTTATGACACCACTCGTTCATCTGCTGTACTGCTGTGTACTCGAGCTTTCATTAACTGCTCTTTTGATGCCAGTCTGTGATTTTTAAATACATCATCTTCACTATTATTGATATTTTTTTATGGTTCAGAAAACAGATCTGCTCTGTTCCTGCTGCTCACTGCCGCAGGTATTTATATGTGAAGGGATATTCAGGATTTATTATGTAAGTATATGAGACTGTGGTGGATATGACTGAAAGAGGGATACATCTGTTAAGAATGGCTGAAAAATGTAGATGTCTTTTTTATGCTTGTCATTTTTATTATTTTCTCTTTGCTTATAGACAGCAAGCAGGCAAAACTGAACATTTACAACACTGAAATACTGTCCTAACCATTGTGTTTTCATTTTTTTTTTAATGCAAACATTTTTTTTTAAATTTTGCTTATTGGGTTTTGCAAGAACATGCAATAGTCATTAGAAAATCGCTAAATGTCAAAAGGAGGCTATGTTTTCTCTTGTAGCTAACGTCATATCACTTTGCACTTTAATAGCCTAAAAAGACCAAGAAAACAAAAAATGCAACCACCAGCAAACAAACAAAAACACTGAAGAACAAATAATAAAAATAAATCAGTCCACTAATAACAAACCATGTCAATCATAGCTAATAATAGTCAGTACAGCAGCATATCACCCACACACATACATGCATGTGAAAACCCTCTAAGCTGCAAAAGTTGCTTTAATAGGGAATAGAGGGGGAATTTATCCTTATAGTGAACTGATAGACTGGAAGCCATATCTTCAAATATTTATGGAAGAGCTTCTTAATGAATGAATGTAAACTATTTTTAACAAGCAAAAAAGGATGAGTTAATGTACAAATGTCCTAATTTTGTTGTTCCAGTTTCGTTCGTAAAACCCAGAGAGGGACTCAATGATGCATTTGCATTTATTTCACTGCAGCTAGAATACACTGCTTGTTGTTGTCACACACACTAATTTGACTGGTAAATGTGATGTGTAAAAGATGTGCTTGCTCACACGTTCCTTGATGTGTAAATACAGTTAGACAAACCAAATTGAAACCCTGTCATTCTTTCTTTGTGTCTGTGCTGCAGGAATTCTCTCTTGTATGCTTCTTTGAAACATCCTCCTGTTGTTTGCAGACAAAGACACTGAATTTGATATCCACTCATGGTGTAAGACATCTTTTCCTGTGTCCACCTTCATGTGTGTAATCAGGAGTCACCACTGATAACACATCTAGTGAGAACAGTGTCTTTTTTTTATTCTGTCCTCATTTACAGTGTAAGGGTGGAGATCACTCGTATCACTGAGGCGGGGAGAGCTTCTCTGTCCTGCACCTCCCTCTCCTGCACCATTGCACACTTTTTTTTTTGGTGTTTGTGCAAGAGCAATGGGAGAAGTGAGAAGTGTACACCAGTGACAAACAAGAAGGGGGAAACTTTGCTTTATTCTTCGTGGATGATAGTTCAATCACTTTTTCTGCAGATTTCTTCATCTCCAGAGGGTGTTTGGACATTTTTGGAGTCCTCTTCATCCTGTGTGATCATCATGCCTTCCTACACAGTGACTATTGCCACAGGGAGCCAGTGGTTTGCAGGGACAGATGACTATATCTACATTACACTGGTGGGAACGGAGCGATGCAGCGAGAGAACACTGCTGGACAAACCTCTGTACAATGACTTTGAGCGGGGGGCGGTAAGCGATGTTCCTCTGTTTTAGAGGTGTGAGTGTCAATCACATATTTTATATGGGAATATCATCACCTCACAAAAATTGTTTTTATCACCTGAGAAATATCTCTACAGTGAGGAGAATGTTGTCTAAACCAGATTTTGAAGTGATCATCCAGGCGTTTATCTCATCTCGTATTGATTATTGCAATTCTCTGTTCATTTGTTGTAATAAGGTGGCGCTAAAGAGACTTCAGTTTGTCCAGAACTCTGCCGCCAGACTTTTGACAGACACGCCCAAATCAGCCCACATCACCCCTGTCTTATCCAGTCTTCATTGGCTACCGGTCAAATTTCGTATTAATTTTAAAACTTTAGTTCTGACTTTCCGGGTGTTGCATGGTCAGGCCCCCCAGTACATCGCTGACATGTTGTGTCCCTACTCCTCAGGGCGCACCCTTCGGTCGTCGGGCCAGAACCTCCTAATGGTCCCGAAGACCCGTTTTAAAACCCGGGGAGACCTGGCTTTTCTCCCTCCGTGTGGTCGACTCCATGGATGCTTTTAAAAAGCAGTTGAAGATCATTTTATTTAGACAAGCTTTTGATTAATGTTTTTTTTCTCTTTTATTTATTTTTATGCACTGTTTATGGTTTATTTTATTGCACTTATTTTATGTACAGCACTTTGTGATTTTTATCCGTGAAAAGCGCTCTACAAATAAGCTTTACTTACTTACTTACTAAAATATATATTCAGTAACATCTTAAAAAAATAAAAAAGTTAAAAAAAATACACATCTGCAGCATCACTGATACACTGCATCACTGTGTGCTGTGTGAGACAATGGCCATTAGGCTTTTAAGCTAATCAGTCTTTACCCTAATTATCTCCAAGTGTCAGTTTAAGAACTGACCTAAAGAATGGACAGATTAATGAACAGGTGTTAGGCCAACCATCTGCTCATTATGTGACTGTAGTCAAAACAGGATGAAAAAAACATATCTTTAAAATTGAAATCGTACTATTATTGGTGCTAAAATGCTACAGTTTTGACTGTAATAAATGTAGATAAAAATACAAATTAAAACATAATTAAACTTCATAAATTGCAGCATCTCTTTTCCTTTGCAGAACAAAATAACAGTTCTCTAAAATATAAACATGTTGCACATATAGTGTAGTTTGGTCAGCTAAGAACATAAAAGTTATTTGTTTCAATTGTTCCTTGTTCCATTTTGCTCTATTGAAGTGTTGATTTTGCAAATCTTCAAATATTTCCCCTATCTGCTATGGATGGAGAGGAACTTTTTTATAAAATCAACTAAAGGCTCATCTTACTAATTTTACATGTGCATTATTCCTTTCTATTTTTTCTTTTTGATAATATTATGATCATAACTTAATCAAAATGTATATTTTAGTCCCTTTGTGTTCTTTATTTGTGTTTGTTTTCCTATTTTTACCTATAATGTCTTAGGGAAACTGTCGCTGTACTTATGTAGTGATAGCAGATTCAGAAGCATTAGAGTGTCCTATCTGCTCATGTCTGAGATTTATCTGAGCACATTCCCACACTGTCTTATTGTACCTCGTGGCCCAGGGGTTAGCAGCCATTAATACTGACTGGCAGCCAGGGGCTGGGCCAGTGGATGGGGTGAATGGATGGCAGATCTGTCTCTCACCTGGATAGGTGTATCCATTGGCCTCAGGTATTGTAGTGTGGCGGATCCGAGCAGAGGCTGCCAGCAGCCAGTGCAACAGCAACATGGGCAGTGGAAGCAGCAGTGCTAACACAACTACAGCTGTTAACAGGTAAGAGCAGAATGGGACTCAGGGGGATGAGGCATGGACTCAGAGAAGAGTAAACCCTTACAGAAGTCAGCAGGGAGTTGAGAAAAAAACAATGTTAGTGTTTTCTCTTTCTGTAAAAATGAATAGTAATTTAAAAAGTATTGCCAGATTAATTTATCTGCTGTCTGTTGCACAATTTGAATTTTAAGATTTGAGTTTCATGGTTGAAGCAGTTATGACTGTGGCAAGGATTTAGTTCTGTCTGCCATCTCTTTGGCAGAGCTGATTATCATAACAGAATGAATCATCCTATACTGTCATTGTGGGGAACATTTACGACATAGCTGTCTGCACTGGACTAACAAACATTATATATGTCATTACTGTCTGCCATTAATTTTATCACAGCTGATTAGCATTGTAATGACATTTTACTAATCATGTTAGGAATTTTTAGCAACAGACTGGTGTACTGTGTAATGCAACAAAGTTCATCACACTTATGTTGTGTGGAAGTGAAGCAAAATAATTATTGGTAATGGTGTTCTAAAATGCAGTAGTGGTACTAGTAGTATAATGATCCTTGTGGCTTTATTGTATTTTGTTTAATGGTATGATATCAGTAGGGCCTATAGAAGTTATGTACTTGAAAAAAAAATGATAGGAATGTATAGTTATGATGTTAAGTTAAGTAAATCTAGAGTAATTAATATGATGAGTTTCATATACTATTACAAAAAAGTACGTTTTTGTAAATAATAAATATGAATTAGCAACACCTAAATATATTTCATTAAAAAAATCTAAAAACTGTTATATTGAGTTTCATCACTAGATGGAGATATTGCCTCAGACACTACAGAGGCGTACTTGTACACTACAGGGAATCCTCAGATCATCACTCAAACATCCCTGACTGGATGTAAACCACTCAATCATTTGGGCAAACACGCAGTGTTTGGATGTCATTATTGCTCCACCTTAAGAAATTAGAATTGATTGCAGCGAATGTCATTTCCTTTTCCCTTCAGACAGTTAACGTATGTTGCAGTGCATTTAATGATGCTTCCTTGAAACATCCGTTGATTTACACATCTACAGAAAAACTGAGTCACAGACTTACTGATATCATGACACCTTACTCATCTGAATCCCTTTTATGACCAGTAAAATGGATAAGACAGTGAAGTGCCGTGTTTGTTCAACCACTGCATTTTTCAGGAAACTCACCACGCTATCGTTAGTCACATGTCTGCTTCCATGCGCTACGGGTTGCATTTCAGCGCCCCGATTGGTTACCTAACTTTACGAAGCACTTACTTCGCGTATCTTCGTATCCTTCCGCATCTGTTAAAGCATGTACTTTTCTGTACTTTGACGCGGGTAAAACTGAAATAAAAAACACAGTTGGGTAGTAAGTGATGAGTGCAGCTGGAATGAGTAAATTAGGACGGTCTATTTATTTTAATTAATCTACGTTCTCTCGGATGGATATGTCTCAGCATCGTTGCAAAGTAGTTCCGTGCGGAGAGAGAAGATCACCTTGAGCTGCTCTCACTGTAGCGGCAGTTACATCAGTTCAAGCTGCGGTTCAGCGCGTGAAGGTGGGTATCCGCATCTGAGACTTCAGGTTATCGATCCTGTGATAACCTGTGGGAAACTTCTGCAGTCACATTACTGCCTTTCAAGCTATTTGGTGTTTTATTGTATCTGTAGCTAGCTGATGTTACTTGCAAGTTAATAAGTCCGATTATGTGTGAGTCTTGGCTTGTTTCCACGCTTTAGTGTCTTGCTCTTTTTTTCGAAATAATGTTTAAAAATGCCGACCTGTGCGTATGTGTTAAGGCTTGCAAGCCATTTTAAGTTCTGCTATTCGTGTTTGGTGACTAATGGGTTCTACAACGTCTTTTTTTTGATAAACTGAAGGAATTTGCCCGAGCTTTCGGTGTATCTTTCTTTTACTAAATACTAAAACGTTGCAGTGCTGTTTTTATCTCAAAACACGATAGTTGCGTTCAAAATGATTGAACTAAATGTGATGCGTGCAGTGTTGAACGTTGAAGAATCGCTTCCTGTTGCCTCCTGTTGTGGGTGTGGCAGCGTCGTCTTCGCGTCCTCCAATTGGTCAGCCTGTGTGATGTCTCAAGATCAGGAAAAAGTGACGCAGGACGAGAACGTGATCTTTTCCGCATCTTCCTCATCACGTTTGAGTTAACGTTATTTAAATCATTGATCGAAATGTTTTATAGTGGCATAAATACAGTGAAGGTTAAACTTCCTTACATTATTTGAAGGTTTACTTAACATGGAGGTTACAGTCGGTGGATATTTTTATAAATTTCTCACGTTCTTCATTTAAATCGTCAAAAATTCATGTCAAACGTTTAAGTTATATTAACCATTCTGTGATCATTGTAGTTTGAAATGTGCACTGCAGCACCCTGACTGCAGCAGCTTTCTGCAGTGCTGCCACAGATAGTAGGCCTCAACACTAAATACATGCGCAGAACGGCTGTAAGTAGCTATGGCTTTCAGCTCTTGATCTTGACAGTTTTATCCCTATTGTCCTTGGTATGTGATTAAAAAGCAAGAAGAGGATGATTTGACCAAGGCCTGGGTTTGTCAAAAAGTGCATTTTATAGTCTAATGTTATATCTTTTGTCATCATCTACTGTGACATACAAAGGATATGCCAGTGACTTCTGGTATAAGCTACACATCCTTTATGTTGTGAGAAATAATTGATTTGTGCATTACAAAATTCTGGAGACATCATTATTGCCATTTCCTTCCTGGCTGAAGACCCTCTTTGCGAAATAGAGATTTTTCCCAGCGGATCAGTCAGGATAGGGTCAAAAAAGGGAAGTGCTCAGAGTCAGCAAGTTATTTAAATCTAGCTCGCTGACCAGGAGAAAATGACTTTGTCCAAACTCTGGATTTTATTCATCCACAGGATAAAATCAGTAGTGTTTCTTGATACAGTTACCATAGGGCTCCCTTTTGGCACAGTAAAATTTTAACTTGCATATGTTTGTATAACTATGTGTTTTACTGTTTGCCCATGTGATTATATGACAATTCTTGATGCAACACTGACTGCGGGATTGGAGATGATAGGTGCTCAGTTAAGTCTTGCATTCTTGTCCTTTTGGCCCATTCAGGAAACTTCTCCAGATTCTTTGAATCTTCAAGCTCAGTTAACTGTGGAAAATTGTATTGTTTAAAGTAATATTATCCACTGTAGAGGGTGAAATACCTAAATCTTGTCCTACCTATTTGATGGTACTTCAATTTGAAATATTTCAATGATTTTGTTCTTCATTGTTGGTAAACCACCTATCCAGGGCCTAATTTTGCTCCTAAAAGGCTAGGCTTTTCCTGAATGCTGCTTTTATAGGAAATCTTGATTAAAATCACCTGTTGACCTACCTTGTTTTAATCACATCATTATTTGGATATTTTTCCTCTACCAGACCTAAATTGCGCCTGTCCCAACTGGCAGACCTAAAAATCTCGCAGGCCTGAATGGCAGGAATGGCTGTGTATTAAGAAGTGAAATGGAGCTAACCGGGTAAAATATGAAATATGCTGACGAAATTAGTGAAAGAAAATTCTGAACTATTGTTCTTATTTGCATTTTACAAACTGTCCCAACTTTCTCTGAGTAGAAATTGTAATTTTGGTTGTTGATGTTTTCTACTTTAAGAGCACTTTTTTAAATACCTGCCATTGCAAAGATGATAATCAATTAAAGAGTTCACCAGCTGCACTTAATGGCAAAACTACTAGGGTTTTTTTTCCTGTTGCATATGGCAATGTCCTTGATCGTATGCAGTACTAAAATGAGTCAGATGCAGTTAAGCTGGTATTCAGTGCAATAAATCAGTACTTTTGCAACTTGCACAGCAGTAATGTGGTCTCTTTCCACCATAACTGCATGTTTGCTGACTAATGCCACAGTAGTTCTGTGGGGTGGGACACTGCCAGGTTATTGCTTTGCCACTGCACACCCACTTGACTATGCTAATGAACTCTATGCACTCAGTTTGATGCAAGGCGCTTTTGTTGTGCTGTTCATGAATTTAAACCCATGCAGTACCTCATCTAAGGTTTGTTGTGGAGTTTACAGACCTGCATAGTGTAAATACCATCGTACATTCTGAATATCAGATTTCTACAGTCATGCCGCATGTTATTATTAGCCAAGACCCCATATTTAGACCCTGGACGTTGTTGTATGACCCAGACTGAAAGTAACATCGGTGTGAAACTACTCTTGCGTGTTGCAGTGGAAGTCTCATGTATGTCCACTGTATTGGGTCAGGGCGCTTGCTTTGTCACAGCAGGCACTCTCCATGTCCTTTATCCTTATTGAAGGGATTTACTCTTGAGCTCCGGAAAGTGTTGTTCGTTGGCACGCGCACTGCAGCGGTCAGTGTTGCTTGGACTGCTGTTGCAGGGAGAAGATTGCTCACTGGAACCAGAAGCTCCAACACACTGGGGTTATTGCAGAGGTCATTGGTAGTAACGTGCCTGTTTGTCCCCAGAAGGAACAGGAAGATCTATTGGGGGTATGTAGTGCAACCTGCCATTGGCATCTTGGTTGAGTAAGTGTGACTGATAGCAACCGTTAACTGGCTCCATGAGCCAACTTAGATTAACCCAATGTTTTGTCACATTTGAGATGATAAATTTAAATATCACATGCTGGGTGATAAATGTCATGTTAACCTGCTAGCAATGCTGCTAGGGCTGCAAATGCTTAAGCAGACAAGGTTCACAGATAAGTGAGAAGGAAATTCTTTTGAGAGATACGAGAAGATGATCACTAAGAGTAGGTTACAATGAGAGAATATGACACAAAGGTAGAAGTGCAAGGAAGGGATTGGAGGGGATTACTGGCAACACGCTCTAAAGTTAGCCTGCATGTGTGTCAGGGTTACTATGGCTGCTGTTTGCCTGTGGTGGTTGCTCAGTGGCTGTCCTGAGGTTGCACATGTTATCCAAATCAATGTCTGTCAGCAAGCTGCTGCACCTAATGATATAGTTTTGTCTCTCCAAACAGCAGGAGCTACCAAGCTGAATCAGAGAAATTGTGGCATTACTGCAATCTGTGAGAGAGATTCACCACCTGATTTTATTTTTATAGAACTATTTTTATAAAACCACTAGAAACCGCCTGATAGCTCTAAAAATAATTTCTTATCTGAGGATAGAAGGAGTGTTTGTGGTTGAGTTGTCTGTAAATGATATTAACAAAAACCAACAAAGATACAGACATAAAGAAATGAGACCCCATGTTGGTAATGCAAGT
>JAUZTA010000001.1:20239203-20256026 GCA_034780835.1 Ctenochaetus striatus
AAAAAAAACATTTTCCTGATAAAGGAAATGAGACAACACAAATTAATTCAAAATATAGCAGGTTAGGCAGTGTTCATGAATTTGTTTACTCGCTATCATTTTATGTACGCTGGTGTTACTTTACGCCACTATGATAAAAATGTAATCATAGTCTGTGAGTTGAGAATACATAAGGAAAACCAATTTGACAGACACACACTCACCCCTAGGCTAATTACATGTCTTCTCCTATTCATGAAAAATAAGATTTGGTCCATGAACTCGTATTAACAACTTTTCTTTCTAATATTAACCCATACAGTTTTGTCAGCACTTTCCCTTACCTCTAAGTAGGGCACATATGGCCCATTTTTGACCATCATAATTTTTCAGCAAGGGAGGGAAGGAGGGAGCAGAGGACCAGGGTGTTTTTTGCGGAGGGGGTTGGGGGATGTTGGCAGAGCAAGAGGCAAAGTGGGGACATCAGGTTGGCAACCTGTGGCCATCTATCTGATGTTATCCATGCGTATGCTTTCATGAACTTAATCCCAGGAGGCACACACAAACACGAATACAGAGCCACCCACGTGCATGGACACACACACACACACACACACAAACACACACACACACACACACACACACACACACTGACACAAAAAGAAAACTTTCAGCCATGCACATCAAAAGCTGGAGCATTGCAAAGTTGGCATTTGGACAATATTTGTGAACAAACTGGCAGATGTCAAAAGGCTTTGACGGCAGGGTTTTAGAGGAAAAAAAAAGCACTAATACGGATGTGCTGTAGTTACTGCGTGTGTTTTTGAGTGCTCTGGGCCCTGGGCTGCCAAAAAAAATATAGTGCCAGGCCTGCATGCTATCAGAGAGAAGATACAAAAAAGTAAAAGCATTTTTCTTAAAAACAAACTTACTACAACTGCTCTGTAAGGTCAGAAAAAAGCAGGATACTGCAAGAGGATGATGAAAACAAGATAACAGCAGTTTTTTTTGTACTGGATTTATATAACAACTCTACATTTGATCCACTATTGCTTTGTACAGATCTTAGACTTTCAGGACACTCGAGTTTCATCCCTCTTGGCCGACTGAAATCCACCCAAATCCCCATGTCTCTCTCAAATGTCACTATTAAAACATTTTAATTTCTGTGAAAAGTGGAGGCATGCTTTCGCCCTGCTCCAGCACCAGTGTGGAGTCAAAAGGGGCTATCTGGGAAAGGAGAAAAAAACTTAGGACACACGCACATACAGTGTTTTAACCCTGAGGCCTGCAGGATAATGGTAGGATTAATTACTGCTGAGTTTGACCCAAGGAGAACTGGAGCAGATTATCCCAGATGCTGCAGAGGAAGGCATTACTGCTAGTCGTTCCCGCCATGGCAGCAGAGAGGCAGCCACCTCAACCGCAAGAATGTTATCATGACCTCACTGATCTGGCCCACTGCACAAAACCTCACGGAGGCAGGATACAGGGGGCTCACGTGGCAGCATCGGCCATGCGTCGTTTACACCACAATCCTGTGTGCTTTTTTGTCGCCTTCAGATAGCAAGCGGGCGGCGGCAAGCCAGCTCCTCTCCTCTCAGCAGGCAGGCATCAGAGGAGGAGAATAATGTGTAATTACAAAAGACAATCTGAAACAAAGCCCTTCACTTTCAATGAGTTCCTCTTGGAGAAGGGAAGGTTACCTCAAGGGGGAATTCTAATGAAGCAGATGGCTGAGTGCTCACAGGGGCAGACACTGACTGTCCTCCTTTTTTATAGTCTGCCAACATTTCTAGCATTCTGAGGAGCTTCACCTGTCTCTTCACTGCTCTTTGTGTGTATCTGTGAGTGCTTGTATGTTCAGGTGTTTGTGTGAAAGACTCTTTGCTTATTGACACCTCTCAAAGGAAAATAAATGACAAGTAACTTCACAAATTTGCCATTTACTGCACCCTGCTGCACACACAGGTAGTCCACACAGTGTAACAGAAGTGGTATCAGAATTCCCTAAAGAGGTGTAAATATTACACTGTGCTGTGTCTAAGTTCCTTTGTGAAGTGCACTTGAAAGCATGCACCATGTGAACAGGGAGAAAAAAACACTCCAGACAGCTGTTCCTTATATTTTATTCTATACCGTTTTATTTCATCCAGTATGTGTGCTTATCGACAATGCAATTTTTGCCTCACTCCATTCACCGCCACACAAAACTACGAGCCACGGCTACTGTGTGTGTGGTTGTCATGTGGGTCAGCGCAATGTCCCGCAGGTACACATCCAGTCGCACCATACCTGTACAGTTCCCTTATTGCTTTTTCCCATAGTTCCTGTGTTTAAATGCAGAAAAAATAGATATCCATTGATCGATAGCAAAGCGGTCAAAATACTGTCCTCCCCAAAAGGTTGCGTGTCCTCGTAAGAAGTGTTGAACCAGTTACTGCCTTCATGAAACAAAAAGTTTGAACCTTCAGGTAGAAAGTCTTGGTCTGTAAGATCGTGTAACGAAAATGTCCCACTCCTGCGCCTCATCAAAGTAGAGAGATTACACAATGCAAATGACGTTTCCTTAAAAATCATGGACATGTTATGAACACTGTACATACACACAATTTGGTGAACATTGCTTATCGTTATATCTGTTATGGTGATGACATCACTTATTAAGAGAGTCTAAAATAAATACAGAAATATAAATAGATCCTATGGAAATATATAAATTTGTATAAGTAAGTACCTTTTCAACATTATGTTCCCAACATCGGATTAAGAGGAATTATAGTACATACTCCAGCAAATGAAAGACGGTTTGGAGAAGCAGGATTTTTTTTTTTTTTTTTTTATGTAAACCCTCATTTCTCCAAATGCAGTTTGAACATGACCTTTCCGTTTCCCCCACCACACTAATCCAGTGAAGAGCAGCCGCACCTCCGGCTTCAACACAGGATTTCCTCATCAACTGCAACTAGTAGAAAAATATACGAAACCATGTATTTTAAGAACGAATCGAAGTAACTAATCTGTATATTCATTAGTTTACAGAACCAGGTCAAATTTGGAATATGAGCATGCTGTAACTAAGGTAGGATGAACTGAGGACTTTATATAGACAGCTAAAAAGAGAGAGACTCCTGCCAGTCAGCTGTACAGTGCCATTACCCTGAAGATTATTTAGGTGACACAGACCTAGAGTGGATTTTTCAGCTTCCCACTGTTGCATGGTATCCTTAAACTGGGTCATATCCAGGTTAAATTGCCCAACAGCCCACCTAGTAGTCAAAATAACATTAGTGTCATTTTATTCCATCTCACTGGAGCAGCAGCAAAACAGGTCAGTTGAATTTGACGCTACGATAACCAGGACTTTTCACCACGTATGGCAATCTCCATATCGTATTCAATCACTTTGAGGTACACTGTCATCAGGAGCACCTGATTCTGGTGCTTGTGTGTGAAATAAATTGAGCGTTTGTGGGAGGGCAGGAGGAATTTGTGATCATGAATGAATAATGTGGGCTTGGGAAAAACACGCGCCTTTTTCTCCCCCGAGAAATTGCCGGTTCAATTCCACTGCTGCTACATCTAATCCTCAATCACAGCAAATGATTTTGTTAGTGTGCATCGCTGATTCACCCACCCATGTTTATTGGCTAGAAGGGCAGCATAAAGGGACAGGAAGGCTATATGGTACAGATGTGCCACGTGGAGCCCAGTGATGATAGTTGCAATGAAGCAAGCTTAAAAACCTGCTGGCTGCTTCACAACACATTATACCAAGGACCAACAGCAGGACCAGAGCCAGGTATGGCCTGAATTCTCAAGACCAGGTAGCCCCATGGGATAGAAAGTACAAAATGCCAGCTGCCTTTACATTATTTTGAACCGGTTTCTAAATAAACAACAGTAGCTGAGAGTGTTAGGACACAAGCCTGGTGGCAAATGTGATTCTTCAACTGCCCTTCATTGCTACTTCCTGTGTTGTACACTGCTGTTTGCTCCCGATGTTCAGATGGGTGACACAGGGAGACGTAATGAAAATAGTTCCCGGCATGAACGGGTGAGTCACAGTTGTTTTTCTTTATTCGCTTTTCTCAAAAGACACAAAGTTTTAAAGCCTCCTTATCTAATTCCCAGCTGATTCCTCTAAAAAGCACTGTCTCTACACATTTCACTACAGATGAGGCTGCAGCAAATAGTCTGGGAGGATGGAAATAGCAAATCCCCTTGAAGAATAAACATTGCTGTCAGGTGGAAATCGTGTTACTTCGATTTCGGTTATTTTCATGTCTTTACTTGGAACGAAGGATTACACGATATTTTGCGAGTTGAAAAAATTATTATGGAACTTCTTTTAATTTCCATTACATCATTTCACAGCTGTTTGGTCGTCAATCAAAAACTGCTTTTCCTAATTACATAAAAATTAGCAGTTTTCTTGTGTTAAAAAATCAAAGACAAGAGATTTTGCAAAGATGTTGGCCAGGATGAGACAGACAAGACATCATGCAGATTTTGTCTGCTCTCTAACTGACAGTGACAGATTCAGCTGATACACTGTGCGCCCATCCAACCCCTCCCTCTAAACCACTTATCTGTGATGATGTACCAGACTAAGTTCAGGCCAACTAATCAATCCTTGTCTAATGTCTATCTCTCTCTAAGCTATGACCTGTGCCTCCCTGTCCCACCCTCCAGTCCAGCCCTAGCAATCGACCTTGCCAGCCAGCGTGGGAAACACAGTCACACACACATCCAAACCCTAGCTGCTAGCCACACAGTGATGCTCGAAGCTTTTCCTCAAATCCTTCCAATCAATACCACACTGACAAACATCCACTTGCACTCAGGAACAATCATGAGGAAAGAGGGGGGACATGTTGCCAGTCCTGCAGAAACAAGCACCCTGTCAGCATGAGTACCCCATGGGGTGCCTGTCTACCTGTTTTCCCCTGTGGCTGAAAGTCTGACTACATCATTCCCTGAGTGCATCAGCGTTTCCTTACATCTATACACCTTTGTCTCGCCAACAGGCTTCAAACTGTTCTCCATCTCTGCACCTTAATAAGGTCATATTGTGAGGAAAAAAGGGGGTCTTTTTCCTGATGTGCGAGACACAGCGGTCTGTCTGCTTTTGTGCAGTGCAAGGCTTGCCGGTACAGGAAGACCAAGGTTTCAACAGCTACACTCTCTGCAGACATCTGGTATTCCAGAGGTGAAACAGTTCTATGTGCCCCCTATTTGCCACAGAGATCTGTCCCTCCTGCCCCTTTGCCCCTCTAGATGGTGATCTAAAGAGTCTAAAGATCCTACCATAGGCCACACAGCAAATGTAAATGTTTCAGAGCCTTTCAGATATCAGTTAAATGTAAGAGAATGATAAAAAAAACACTGCTCTAACCATAAGTAACTCCTGCTGGCCCTGTGAAGAGGACCTTCAAAAGGTTAGGTGTACAAAGATAAAAGCTCTGATTCATTATTGATGTCACCTATGTAATCTAATTCAAGAGTGATTCTGATAAACCAGATACTCATAAAGTTCTTGCTGTGTTCACTACCCCTCACTCTGGCTCAACCAATTCTATGTCAATTTGTTAATGACCTACATTGCATGACACACATCATTATTGAAGCTATTTAATTCAACTGTTGGTTTTGTTTTTACTTCTGTATTATGTGTTTAATAATGCTTGTCAGCTTGGTTGCATTGTACTATTGAGGCAATTCTGTCCTAATTGTAATATTCTGACTCTATCATAATGGCATTTTTGCAACAGTGGGAAAATCAATCTGTCTTATTTAGTCACACAGTGTTGATAAAGTTGAACGCTAAATATATCATATTTTGGCCAGGAGCAATCAGTGTGCTCTTGTTGTGGTGTGCATGTCTGTAAAAGTACATTTGTACAGCTGTATGTCATGTTTTGTGTGTTGCTATAACTTATTACAGGGACTTCTGGGAACTGTAATGAGGGGAGAACATGGTCACTGTGCACCTCTGCGTGTGAGTTCATGATAGCCTGCGAGGGTCAAGGGATTACAGACATGTCTTGTTAAATTAGGCTACTGTGGATGAGTGCTGTGACTGAGTTAGGGACTCAGCTGTCTGAGTGGAACCCAGGTCTGTCTTGATGATGAGCTACGGACAAACATGTACAAGCATATCACAGCTCCTCTCCTTTGGGAGTTTAGTGATACCTTCCTCTGCTGTGCATTATGGGTTTTTTTGCCCTCTGCAAGGCTGTCTGACAGATCTGAATTTATACACAAATAAAATGGACCTTTAATTGATTTTATCTTTGAAACTGACTACAAACAGCTAAGTCTAGAATTTGCTTCATGAATGCGATGTAAAGGACATGAATTTGAAAAACCTGTAGCATCTTTCAATAACGTGCAGTATATTTTAAAATGGTCAATCTGTCATTGTGAATTCATTCCCAAACCTACATGTGCAGAAAAAAATCAAATGCTTCTTACAAAGGCAGCACAGCAGTACAGATATACTTTGTGGAGAACGTGAAGTAAAGAGTGGGCTGTTTCAGGCGGCTTACGGACTCATATATCTAGGATGTCTTACAACAATTTAGTCTGTATTGTTTCTGTGTCTCGCCAAAGGACACTTTGGCAGGAAAAATGGCTGCTGATGAAAACGTCTGTCAAAGATATTGAACCAATGACCTTTTTAGTTATGGAACAGTCTCTTAACCACCTGGGGCACCTTGCCTTCGGTGCATCTACAATAGCTACAGTACTTACTTTTAGCAACAACAAATGTACATACATTCAACATCTCAAACTTGGTATGGCCTTCAATGAGGAAACGTTTATGTTGACCATACAGCAGCTACAGCAGAAGTAATGCACAAATCAAGTGGCATATTTTCATTCCAGCACTTTTCTGATATTTCAGCATGTGTACTGTTTGCACTGTATTTGCTCAATGACTGAAAGTGTAGTTTTGGGGTTAATATAGTTATATATGACTATTTTTGATTTTCAGTGGTCTGAATGCTACACAATGCAAAATGTGAGCTGTAGTAAGTGGAAGTCCTGTTTTTTGTGTGAAAAAGGCAAACCTCCTTTTAATCGGTCCAGGGAAGAGTCTTACCTTGCATTTGACTGTTCCACTGAGTCACACACTTATTCTCATTTAACACCCGCACAGTAATAGTTGCAAACAGTCATGAGATAAAACAACACATGCTTTCTACACAATATTAGCATGGGTTTGGAAGACAAAGTGAACTTGTTTAGACATAGTTAAGGACTCTGCAGAAAGCCATTCGCTCACATACTGTTATGTCCCAGTATTGAGATGGAGGGGAGCTTGCTGAACCCCTCTCCACCTGCTTCAGAAACAGTATTATTAGAATAAAGTAATAAAAAATAAGGATTGACGGGCCAAGAGGAGTTGAATTATTACCCCACAGGAAAAGTCTTTTTGGTTTCCTAAAATCTCTTCTCCATCTCCCATAAGGTTTTGAAAAGTTTATACAGAGGATAAATAAGTACAATCTAACAGATACATTTAAGGATCAACAATATGTGATCCTGTATGAGATGGTACAAGAGTCAACCTGTCTTGAAGCATTTTTTTTTTAGCTAAAAATGTATAGATTTTTTTTTTGAAACACACAAAAAGCCTTTGTACATGCAGGTATTAGTGCATAGGTTCCTGCTGAAAAAGGGTATTATTGTTCAGTCCATTGAATTGTCTTCCCAAACAACACCAGATGAATTTGGCATAGTTATAGAAATTAAGAAAACGACTGTTTTTTCCAAGGAGATTATTTTTCACACCCTCCTAGTCCCTTGATTAACTTATCATTTAAATATATCTCTATCTATATACAGAATGTATGAATAAAAAAGCGGACAAAGCATGAAACAAATATAGAATATTCTAGTGCTCCGAGTTACCCGGTAAAGTGTCTTTTAAATCACAGTAAATTTAAAATCTTGGTAAAATGAGAGGTGGGACACAGTGAAGTCTGAAGACAGAAAGAAAAGTATGTCACATATGAAGATAGTTTATGTATGTTTCAGTTTGGAGGAGCACAGGAGGGTGTGATTAATCCTCACAAATTGGAAGGGAGTTTAGAACGAACAGTTTGAGGTTCTAGATCTGATGAGTAAGCAGTAGAGCCCCTTCGTAGAGGCAAGGCGGGGGAGGACCCAGGAGACTGAGTCTGATGAGAGTGCCCTGGAGACATCTGGATTGGAGGAGTCATGCGCCCAGGCACTGAGCTACATGGTTTGGGCAAAAGAGTGGGTGAGGAAAAGGGTGAGGGGTAATATCCTGCTTCAACAGAGGGGCGAGGAGAATGATGACCCAAGGCCTGGGCCACCTCCTGGGGCAAAGATGGATGCGAGCTAGATAAAAGCTTAAGGTCCTCAGACAAGCGGCCCAGAGGAGAATCTCTCCCTGTTGGTTGTGGCTGGCTGGTAGGCTGTGAGGGAAAAGAACACTGAGGCATTAGCAGAGAACTGTGGGATCCTGTGGCACTGGAAGGGTCACTATAGTGGAAAGTCCTCCCTGCCACTGGACTTTGAATAGTAGGGCTCGGTGCCACAGGGGTAAGGCAGGGGGAGGCATTTGCAGAACCATACTGGGCCAGGGAGGCCAGGGCAGACCTCTCAAGGGACATCTGGTGAGGCAGGAAGCCAGACTGGAGGCCTGCCAGGCTGAAATGGCTGAGGGAAGATGGTGAGCCCTCAGCAGGCTGCTGGCTGTGCTGTCCACTACTTGAGGATGGGGAGCCTTGTGGAGGGGAATGAAAGAGGTTTAAACCACTGGTAGTCCTGCCTCCTCCAGCAAACTGCTGCAGCGAAACACCTTGAGGAGGCTTTGGAGGAGGCTGGCTGTTGAGAACCTGCCCAGGCATGGTGCTGGAAGAGCCAGTAGATATAGGACTCTGACATCGGGAGGAACTTATTAGTCCAGCTGTAATTCCACCTGAAGTCCCGCCTACAGAACAAGCTGTAGAGCCTCCTATATGGCTCCCTACTGCTCCTCCTGCTGCTCTGCCAATATGTCCTCCAATCACACCTCCCCCTGGCCCACTCATACCTCCTACTATATGGCTAGTTGTTGTTCCAGTGGAGGCCCTTCCCAATGATCCTCCAGGATTTATAAGTGTTGGCTCACCGGAAACTCCTCCAACCGGTCCCACAGAGGCCCCTACTGTCAATCCCCCAGAGACCACGCCCACTGATCCACCAGAAGCCCTCCCTAATGATCCCCCGGTCGTCGTAACTACAAATGATTCTGCAGAAGCCCCTCCCAATGAGCCCCTAGAAGATCTTCCTATTGACCCTCTCGAAGTCCCTCTCATTGATCTCCTGGCTGTATCTCCTATAGGCCCACAGGTAACTGATACACCTGATGCCCCACCTGCTAATCTGCCACAAGCAGCATTCATTAATCCTTCAGATATTTCTCCTATTGATTCCCCTGAGATCTCTCCTACTGATCCACCAGTAGCTCCTCCCAACCCAAAGTGACCCCCAAGTGTTCCTTCTGTTGTTCCAGTAGTAAAGTCCTCTCCAGCCCAAGCAGTGTCTCCTCCAGTGGCACCTTCCACAGACCCTCCAACTGCTCCACCTGAAGACCACCCTGTAGCACCACCACAAGCTCCAACTGCCCCTCCACTAATTCCTGACCCTGTACTTCCACCTGCAGACCCTTGATGAAAGAGGTTTGAGAGAGGTGGGGTGCTGGAGCGAAAGGGCTGTTGATGCTGTGGTTGTGAGTGTAGCTGGGCCATGCTGGATGAGGGTGAACCAGATGAAGAGAATGGTCCAAAGGGGAAAGCAGAGGTCCCTCCTCCACTGGACCCAGACCCAGCCCCACTAGGTCCACGCTGGCCTTCAATACCTGAGGCCCCTTTGCTAGGCCTGGTTGCCCCTGTGCCTGATGTCATGTGCTGAGCACGAAAAGAGGCCAGCAATGGCATGTCCACCCCAGTGCGCAGTTTAGATGGTGTGCTTGAAGGAGAGTCCCCAGCAGAGCCCGGTGTTGTAGATGGAGGAACAAATGTGTGAAATTTCTTGAGCCGACTGGAAGGGTCCTTAAGGGATCCAAGAGCTGAAACTTGAGGCCTGAAGAGAGTTGGTGGAAGGTGGGGATGGTGTGTCAGGGCAATGGCAACTGAGGTTGTGGCAGCTGCTGCCTGCAGAGGGGCCTGGATGAGAGGGGCCCAGATGACAGGAGTTGGTGAAGGTGGCGTCTGGGGTGGGACATTCTGCATAAGGTGGGCGCAGTGGGCCATGTCCCTGTCATGCTGCACAATCTGCTGGATGATCTCATTCTCCTGGTAGTTAAGTACACCAGAGCTGAGGTCATGTTGCACCTTGTGTTGCAGGATTGAGTTTTTCTTGCCTGCAGAAACACATGCACGCACAAACACATAAACAGACATGTCAAGAGTGACAGGTGACAGAAGGCAGAGAAAAGGAAAATGAGCATTGTAAATAGACAGGATCAGGTTGTCATTTGGTTGTATTTGAGTAACCATCCTAATTTCTAACAGCCTCTTTTATTTAAAGTGGTTAGCAAAGGAGCAGCTATGAAAGAAGATAAGGAAAACAAAAATGTGTACCTGGAAATCACAAGTGGAAAAAAAGGAAAAATAAAAATGTGCAGTATAAAGAGACACAACCAAAGATAGGCAGGATGTAACTACAGAGAGACAGAAGCTCAGGATGCATGACAGTCTAGGGCGCAGGTAGTGTTTGTTTGACTAGGTTTTACTGTGATTTTCCAAGTAGCAATGACAAAACATGAAGCAACAACCACAGTGTTTATTCCCATTGGCTGTTGAAATGAAGAAAAGCATTATAATAATCAGGGACAAACTTAAATATTTACTGTTACATTTACCCGCTGGGGCACCTTCACCATCCTAGAGGAACATGCGTACTCTGAAATCCCTATGAGCTGTGAACAAGGTCAAAGAGACAAGTTGGTGTTGCGTCATTTTGTCAGGTATAATAACTGCTGACCCAACCTATTAGAGAAATGTGTGTAACTCTGACCATGGAGTCCATTAGTCATTGTTGAATGGCTGCACTAGAAGCGACAGGGTTAATTCACGAGTACCATTTTCAATTTGGTACTCACAAAAGGATCAGAAATCTAAAAATACTGTAAATGCAATTAGGCCCAGATCAATCTCTCCATTTTCTGTTATGACTAGTAGCAGATTAGTAGAGATGTTGCATTGAGGGATTGTATCTGCATCCAGCTTGACCCTGCCCCCACCTGACCCTTTATCACTTGCACACCTCCAATCATATTGTGTAAAGTCCATCAAGGCAGTAATTAATTTGTGAATCATTGCCGTGTGAGTGACTTTATTAGGAAAGAAGGGTGAACAAGAGCATCATGCCCAGTAGAAAGGACATATGCAGGAGACCATCTCACAGAAACGTGACTATCAGCCCACCACATCTTTTCAAAGCAGCCATTTTCTACAAAGAGACCCCCTAAAGCAATTTCTCTATCTTCCATTCTAAACATAGCAGAGGATAAAACAGAGCATGCAGTGATAGCTGAGTGTTGATACAGGCATGCCTTTCATTGTGAATTTTTTATCTGCTCAAGCAGAGCCTGTGAAAAGTGATGGATATGAAGAGAATATCAATTGTATACGAAGAGATACCAGTTCAGAACTTAAACACCAGAGCTCTCTCTGCATGCATATATGTAAATCACTTAGGAAGTAATTTCAGTTATTAGATTTCAGGGTGAATATATTTTTAAGTTGTTTTGAACAGGTTTGATTTGAGAGTTTTGTTAAGGATATACACTAACTACACTAACCCAGTCTACATACTGATCTAGTGCCTGAGTAAAAAAAAGGTTATTAATGAGTGTTATTTTCAAGGATCATATGAGCATATTGAAAGGCTGTAAAGCTCTATTTCACACAGGTTCAAACGTTTACTGGACTCTGTGGGCAATACTCTTCTTTAATGGTGTATACACGTTCCCTCATTGTAATATGTGATATGCATAAATGTCTATCAGAATGTCAATGTGTCCCACTCCCTATAAAACAGAGCATCATTGCAACCAGCCATCCTTCTTTCTGCGTTGAACTTAGAGGAAATGAGCACTTCGCACTTTGCCAGTCACTGTGTCAATGCACTGGATGGGAATGCGTTCAAGGACCATACCCTCAGCTCTAAGCTTCCAGTTTTTGCCCCCATGGACCAAACTTTGGACAGAAGTGAGGGGTGAGTAAGGGTTTTACAGCTTTCTGGCCACTGCTTCACAACTGGTGGCAAGCCTAACTCTAACTCAGTTTTAAGAGGCGTAATTATGCACTAGCGGTTTTAAGAGGCGTAATTATGCACTAGCGCTTATATGAAGTGGATGGATGGAATAGTGAGAAGGAGCTATATTCCTCATTTCTTCTTTTCCTCCACACTTTATTGGCATCAAAGAGGCACATTATCATTATAGGAGGAGATAAGAACTCCTCTCAATTGAGATCCAAGACTTGTTACAGGTACAGGCGGTGTCCTTCTCACGACAGACAGAAGGGGTTTTACTCTGCATATTTCCTGGTTTCAAAGAAGAAAGGAAATTTTAGAGCCAGTGGGCAGGTTTGATGTTCGGTGACATTTGATATCATGGCAGGGTGGACAATTCAGTGTGCTCAGCTTACTGTATGCATACAGTCCAATAGAGGGCAGAGCCTGTGTGACATAAAATGAATGTTACAGTAACCCTAGCTCTATTGGAACTGGCAAAGCACTTTAACTATGAACCCTTCAGCTCTTACACTGCTTTCTGAAGGGCATTATTTAATGGCTGGTATTGGTTATGTTCCTTTTGATAGGGAGCAGCGTGCAGTCAGGAAGTGACATCCTGATTGGCCAGCAGGGCACATGTAAACTTTCAGTAGATGACTGTGTGTATGTCATTGGTGGAGAGTATTACCTACAGAGCCCGGATACAATATCATTACAATATAATATCATACCCTTAATTTGTAAGTTTTTATTGAAGCTTTTCCTTGACACTAACTGAGGCTATCATGTCCTGATATGAAAGAGCAAATTGTGGTATCTTGTTTGTAAAAAAAATGATAAAAATGGTAAGAAAAAAAATTTCTCTCTGAATTGCCCGTTGGATTTTACTTTCTTACCAATACGATCCAGCCTGTCCAGGGCAACAGTCTCAAAGGCCCGTCTCATCATAGGATACTCTTCCAGCACCTCATTAAAGTTGTCCACGGATAGTGAGTAGAGTCGACAGTATGTGTCTGCTCTGACACTGGCTGTCCTTCTGCCCCGCGTCAGCAAGCAAATCTCTGCAACAAAACACAGTACAAAAAGAGGCCATCATGTAGTGGAATTAAACCCAGAAGATTTTAAATTGACAAGCAGTCTCTTCAATCACAGTCACAAAAAATAGTCACAGGTAACATTTTTTGCCAAAATTTAGCCTGGACCATCTCAGGTTCAAGAGATTTCAGCAACAGTTATTTTTGTAGTATTTCACATATAACCTAGCAAACACATAAAATAAAACATCTTATAAACCACACAATGAATAAATAAGTACAGTTTTATATATATGTGCAAAGAGAAAATACCCTCCTACCCAAATATATGAAACAAAAGGTCACATCACTACATTACTGGGAAAATTTGTGTTTATTCCTGATATTTTTCATGATAATAAAGTGTAATGCACGATAAGATAAGCCATTTCTCCTCTGAGTGTAAGGCGTTAAGGCTTTTTTTTAGCACGAAAAACTACAATTTTTCTGTAATCCATCAGTGCTGCACTTAATGCCATATTCAGAGCTTAGAGGTCTGCCAGCCTTCATCTGCCTTGCCCGCTCAGGAAAATAATGCTCCATTTAAACAGCTGAACTGCTGTAGAGTTCTGGCACAGAAACAGTGTGTGTGTGTGTGTGTGAGAGAGAGAGAGAGAAAGAGTACAGAAGTCTTTACTATATGCAGATGTTGCACTGCCCACATACACTGTTTAAGTAGGATGCATGCAAGAATGTATGCACCCGATGTGTGTGCATGTGCTCACATACAAATATAAGTGAATTAACTATATTTATGTTGATGTATATGGGGAGAATATATAGGCTTAGGTTTGCATAGGTATATATGTATACACACACACACACACACACACATATAAACATTCTCTTATGTTTCTTTTCTTTAGCTTTAGCTTTTTATCTAATCTTCTACCCTCCCTGCCTGTGTTTGCTATCACACTGACTCTTTCTTGGAAGCCCATTTCCAGCTCATCCACCACACGCATGCTCTGAATTCTCCCACATAAAGTAACAGCCCCCAACCCCACCCCTGCCTACATCCTATCAAATTTTTAAAGAATCCAACTCACCTCAAGAAATCTCAGTTATCATTTTATTCTACACCATAACGGTCTTTCTCACCATTTTCCTTTGCTCCTCTTTCCTCCCTTTAAGATAATACTCATCTATTAAATGTTTTGTATGGGTTTTGTGTTCATAGTTTCATCCTCAGCCTCCCCCACAGGGAGAAATTCCTTGTATAGTATTCTACAATTTCTTAATGCTTTCATCAAAACGTGCAGCCCTGTTTCTTATGCTATGTTTTTGGTATGCTTTTATTATGATGATGATGATGAGCTGTGTGTGGTTGTGTGATTAGAAAATGATGCGGTCAATAAGCCTTTGTCTGTTAGGGGCTCATAACAGTCACAGTCAATCACAACTGCTCCTCTCATCTCCATAAAAAGCAGTGCTCATATTAACAGAACCCTTGAAATAATCTGCACAATGTTAGCATTTCATATGTTAAACACACAATATTGTTTCAAAGTAATTGAGGCTCAAACATGGTATCTGTGGTTATGTTTAGTAAAATAAAATAACTTAGAGAACAGTTAGGAAAATATCATCGATTTGGTTAAAATACTGATTAAATGTGACTTTTACATACTGATATGGAGATAACTGGACAGTTTGAAGTCAACAAAACACAGAAATTTAGGTGGTTGCTGTGCAAGATTTAGTCAAAATAGTCAATTACAATTTAACAAGACACACCATTCACATTAGGAACTGCAGACACAAACTTTCTGAATAGGATAGGTTACCAAGCAGCTGCATAAGAATACAGTCAACTAAAAGGGAAAGGCTTTCAGTTAATAAGCCATAGCATGCTAACTGTTGTAGATAATGGATAATGGTAAGGGTCTTTTTTAGAAGGCTGTATAATGAAATTGGTGAAGCAACACATAAATCAAAATAACGATTGATGAAAAACATGATTTGGAGGGAACCTGTGAGGGGGCTCTATGTGCTGTGCAGTGCATAGTTCAAAGACTTTGCTTTCCGTGTTGACTCCAAAATTGCAGTGAACTGCTCAATTTCCCTCTCCCCCAACTGCACTTCTCCTCTCACTGACAAAGTACCAAAATATGCTCAATAGCAAAGGAAAAAAATGGAAATGCCACATTTGCACTCAGACACGAACCATAAACTATCAACAACACGGGTTTGAGCAAAACAACAGCTTCCTCTGTTTGTAGATGCTACTTTTCTTTATTGTTGTTATTCATTTAGAAACTACAAAACACAGAAACTAGACCTCAGGTTACAGCAACTATACATTTCTGTGAGAGAATTAATACATCCTCTGTGAAAAGAAAAACATGAGCATCTGCGCCATACAGAAATGCTTATGATATTAAATCTACATTTATGGAGGCGCTGCAAAATTGCCTTGATTGTAGGTTTGTAAAGTATTGCATTTGAGTGTGTGGAACTTCATGTATTTCTGGTCACTGAGTGTAAAGCAGTTATGATCATGTGTGATGGTATGAAAATGAGATTGAAAAACAGATATAGGGAGAATGCATGATTTGACAGGACAGTCTATGAGGAATATGTGGCGTATATGAAGCATAAGAATAACTTCATTTGTTGTGTGTTATGTTTGTGTGTGCATTGTGTGAGAGGGATCATGGGTGAATGCATAATGGCCGAGATAACAAGAGAGCAATGTTAATGTGGGACAGAGTAAAACCACAATGCTCTTCTGTCTGTGTTTTTATTTTTTCTGTGTATACTGTAAGCGTGTGCTTGCAGGGCAGCCCTGGCTAGAGCTGCGCTGGGGGTCCATTTCCTGCAGCACTGCTCCAGTAATCCCCTTTGGAGAGGAGCATCACGCCTCTGTATTAAATCCTCTTGTCCACTGGCTTTCTGGATGAAGCCAATACTGCCAAGACGAGGCGCTGAACTGCAGTGAGCCCTCTGGCCTCATCTTACTGTCTTTGTAGGAAAGCATGTGAAGCCCAGACTCCTACAGCAGAGCCATTTAAATTGTGTTAGAAAAAAACAAAAAACTACAGTTTTGAGTTCAATACAAACTATTGTAAGTTAAACATTGAGATTTTGGGGACATTTTTGAGGGCTGGTCTGCTGCAGATTGCTGCTCTGAACCCCAACACCTACCTTAATATCAGACATTGACATTAGGAGCTAAGCATCAAAACTGGTTTGCTAAAAGTTAATTTACCATAGGTGGAATATTAATTAAAGTTTTCATGCTGAATGGCAAATATCACAGCATAACAGTAATTCAAAACTCAAAGTGCACTGTTCTGTCTTGAGCTCCAAAGACTGGTCTGACAAAATTTCACCACACATACTCACGAAACATAAGACCAAGACATTGTTTTTATACATAGCACACATCTAAAATTTGTCAACTACTGCACAGATATTTTCAGGTAATAATTTTTTTTTTTTTTCTAATTTTATCCAAAAGTACATTCATCATTTTGGTATGAGACTCATTGTGTTAGTTTCTACTTA
>JAUZTA010000001.1:20274158-20285184 GCA_034780835.1 Ctenochaetus striatus
TGCAGTATAATTTTTTTTACCCATTATATGTGCTGTATCCTTTTTAGGTTAAAGAATCACTGCCCATGTTTGTTGCTGTGGATTTCTGCTTGTAATCATCAAGTATCTTATATTGTCATATCACGATTCTCACACCGCATGGTTAAATCAAAGTCTATCATAAGTAAGCCCACCTGCAAACTCCACATGTCCTTCCATCACATCTTAGCATGATTGCTTTAGAATTTTTTTTATTTTACAGGGAGCCAGTGCACCATGCTTTAACAAAGGAGCCTCCACAGAACCACTCACTTGCAGACATGTATAATGACTTGGTGGGTGATTGCAAGTTGGACGCTAGCTGCAATGTTGGAGGTGTCTTAGTTTGCAGATTTCTCCGCAGGCTGAATCCCAGCAGACAGCAACAGCTGTCCCTGTCACGGCGGCACAAACACCATCTGAAAACAGCCACCTGTCCACTCAAAACTCCAGGGATTGACCGTTAGATTGTCCACGCCTCGAGTATGTGGATTATGATACGAGTCCAACACGGAAAAAAGCAGAGTGAAATCTCCAGGAAGCAGATCCCATTGTCACACCACTGATGCCGGGACCAGTGACAAAAAGGTTTATGTCTTTGAAGGGACTAACCCTGATAAGCAGAAGGGGGAATGAGTATAGCACTGTGTACTAGAAATGACTACTCTCTGGCTCCTGCAGTCAGATGAGCACATAGTGAGAGTACACCCAGAGAGTGCCTTATCATCGAGGCACGGGGAAAGATAAATGAGAGAATCTGTACTCACAAATTAATTGCAGTCTGCAGTAATAACCTTTCTGCAGGCAGGCACCGTGGGAAGCTGGAGCACAGGGGAGCCTTTTTGGCTGGCTGGGGGATTCTTAAGGCGCCTTCGGGGGTGATCCCAGAAACAGCAGAAAATGGCTTCGGTAGCACATGCTGACTAGTACTGAGACAGACCAGCTGTTCAGTTCCTTACTTGGCTGCGACGCATCTCTAAAACTACACAGCAGATGAGCACTGAGCTGGGAGGTAGTTTGCCCCCCTCTAATGAAGCAGCTACTCAGATCAGCAGGATTAGTCATATACCAACTTGAATATTATGCTTTTAGGAGTTTTTAGTTGGTGAGAAACTGTTGGAAAACTAGTTTCTTTGTGACTCACTTGAACATTTGCGAGGTGCTAATTTATCCAGTGCACCTTTTCTCCTTTTGAGGACTTAGCAACACACACCCATTACATCAGCTAATCTGTTCCTCTGCTTGTCTGCCTGGGCCTTTTTCTCTGCCCTCATAAAACCCCTCTCTCCTGTTTTATTCGGTTGGGGTTTTTAAAGCCCCTGCCTTTATTCCCTGGAGGTCATGCTCTCCCGTCTCCTTCTTGCCACAGGCGGTGGGCAATGTGGCAGCCTGGCAGCTCGGCTCATTATCATCCACGCTGGGCCCGCAGAGGGCATGGCACTGTGGAACACGCATCGGCCTTCATGGCCAGCTGTCAGGGCTTTCCTATCACTGAACTGGGGAGACTGAGGTTCCTGTCTCTAAATGGATGGTTCCATGGCAAAAACACAATCCAGTCAAAGATAAAGGATAAACATGTGGACATTCAATTTTAAGTAGTAATGCTTTGCTGCTGTCCCAAGAAAGATATGCATAAATCAAAGTAGTCTATCATTGAGAAAATGTCCCTACTTCTTACACAACTGTACATGTACACCTAAATCATGAATTAGTTTTTGGAGTAGTGCAGTTTACACAGGACAGTGATGTACCACTGAGATGACCTCTATCAGCCGGACAAAATAAACGTTTATAAATCATTTTAAAAAACTATTTTATAGCTCTAGAACCTTCCAGAAAGTTATCTAGGTTCTAATTTTTATCAACCATCGAACAACCCAGTGACATTTGTCCATATATCCACAAGAACTGTCTATGTAAACAGGAACTGCTATTAGCTAAAGTAGCAAACACTTTATGCTACAAATTTACAAAATGTAAACAAATATAGACTAAAAAACAATAGGGCTGAAGTTGCAATTCTTATTAACTGAAGCCATGACAATATTGTACTTTCTCTCTACTTCCAAAGCATTGCGGGGACAATATTTTTTGGAGTATGATTTTCCCACAAATGAAATTAAAACAAATTATAATATGAAGGGTGACTACATTTAATAAAAGGAATAATTTTTCATGTTGCATTATCTCCTTTTTTTTAAAATATACATTATAATAGCCTGGGGTTATTTAGGAGTGTTTGTCAGAGGGGGGTGCCCCAATGTCAGAGTCTGACATTCCCTGATTTAGATGACCCTTACAATGCTTGTCTTCCTATTTTGGAAGAGTTATAATGGTACTGCAATACTAGATGTTCAGATACCAAAGAAATGAACCTATGGGGAGAAAGATTCCAAGAAATATACAAAATAAATCCTGGCTGGGGAAAAGCCAGCATCCTATCTCACCACCACTGTCCTTTCTTTAAAATCAAACAAGACAACACAGCTTTCAGCAACGCATCATCTTGACTCACCTTCTCCTGGTATTGCCGTCGAGATGAGTCCAAAGATTGGATCAGCGCCGTGGCGTGGCCCACAAACATGGCGTAGCAGGTAGCGCCCACAATCATGCTGAGGATGGTCAGCCACACGTCTGTCATGCCCACCGGGGGGTACATGCCATACCCAATACACAGCATGTGGCTCATAGCTTTGAAAAGTGCGTAGGAGTACTGCTGTCCCCATGTGTCATTCTGGATGAAACAGAGGAGATGGGGTGAGTTAGGGTAAGTACATCGGAGCACTCTATATCCTGCTTACTCTCTCTCTCTCTCTCTCTCTCTCTCTCTCTCTCTCTTATAAGGGTGTTGATGGCACATTAAAGGTCAATGAGCACCCTGACAGCTCACACACATACACGCACACATCCAGTTACTTAAGACAAAACTAATGGCAGATGTCCACTTCAGACTGTCTTAGTTCAATACAGAGCAGCTGGCAGGGTAAAGCATACTTTTTAATATGCAAACATTTGGAGCGAGCAGACATTTGGGCGAGAGCCTAAAACAGAGCCCTGAGAATGGGCGGATGAAGCGTGAGACACTGGAGGCTTGCATGACAGTAAGTAGGTCAGCTATTTAGAAAAATGTGATTTCTCCCTGAGTTTTCTCATTTGTAGATAAATTGCCCCTTTTCCTTTAGATCCCGGTGGTAGTTCATGGCAAATCAATATCAACTCTCTCCTGGGGGTGACATGTCCAAATTGCTTTCAAACTCATTTCCACGACGGAAAAGCAGAGAGAGATAGCAATTTTATTAGTGCCCTCCTGAAAAGGTAAGGAGCGATGACCTAGCAAGATAATGGGACGGCTACTGTAAAAGAAGAGAAAAAATGTCTGCTAATGATTCTAATCAGAGCCATACCAACCGTGACTGAGTCAATACTAACAAACTCTTTGTCTACAATGTAATGTCAGCTAAACATAAGGGTCTGTCCATCAGAGAGGTGCCTGTCCCCAAGGCTTGAATTAATTCAGGGAGATGTATTTGTTATTATGTCACATTGAGAGCCATTCTTCTCCCTAATGAAGTTAATTAGACGGTGTTTACTGTGTGAAACACAACAAACTCCATTTTGATGTTAATAAGACTCTACATCCCTCACACAGGGTTTTAAACTGAGTACATTATGAGTGCTCTTCCTCACATCTCAGGGCCTCTGCACAATGAGATGCAGAGGGCTGTTTTTGGGTGCAGAAATCTGAGGAGGCAGTCAGTGCAACCTCTGTGGAAGTTTTTGGAAACACGACTCTGAGCTGTAACAACATGACATGTAGAAAATGCCTAAATATAATCTAGTCAGAACTGCATGAAATCATCTTGTGACAAGGCGTTTGGCATGTGAGCCCATATTCAGAGTCGCTAAGATGGAGGTATTAAAATATTTAAGAAACTGAGGGCTGGATTTTTCTGTTTTAAATGTAGTAAGATGAGTTAAAGGTATAGCTAGTTAATAGGAATGGAGAAAAGAGAATATATTTATTGAAAATGTAAGCAGAAAACAGAAATAAATATTGTTTTTTACTCAAGAAAACATAGGATGGCAAATGCATCATATTCCTTTATGCCTAACAAAAAGCCCAACTGTTTTTGTTTTTTTTGTCAGAATGAAACAAAAAGATTAGTAAAGCAATCATTGTCCTTCTTTCCACAGCTCCATAGTATGACCTTAAATCGAATCTTAATCCATGCATACTGTATCTTAATGATGAGCCACAGTTTACATTATGTTGCCTGACAGCTCAGCCTTATGTAACTTAAGATAATCCCTTCACAACTTGGCTCTTTGCATACTGATCTAATGGTAAAATGCATTTTTTATGATAGAAAAGGAAACAGAAATATGACAATGAAAAGGAAATGTGATTATTTAGATTGATATCACTTGCAATTCATAACTCTGAATGTTTTTTTGTTTATTTGTTTATTTTTTTCTTTGATGAAGTTAAGTGAAAGAGCTTGGTTGAACTGAAAGAATGGTCAAAAATGTGATCAACTAGTTGCTAGCTTGATCCTCTATACTTACAGATCAGAAGCACCTCACCTGACCATGTGTATCTCTGCACAGACAGGTATGGAAAACAAGCTAAGATTAGCTTAAGTGTGAAACATCCCAAAGGACAGTGGTTTGTAACATCTGTCGTTTCTTATGATTCAATATAACAAGTGAGCATGTCAAGGAGGCAGTGAGGCATGATGAACCAAATACATCATACCTTGAGCGATGTAACTACTCATGTGACATCTGCTCTGGAACAGAGAGCTGAAGAGACAGCTGACTAGAGTACAGCTACTTTGTAAACTCCAACTTGACTGCCTTGAATCTGTTGTTTGCCACAGTTTAAAAATGTATTTATTCTGGACATTTAATCTGTCTTCTGTCTGTTAATAAATGTAGTATTTTGTATTTGATTTAAATTATTTAAAGTAGTTTTAGCAAACATCATAAGCACTAGATCCTGATGAAAATAGTGTGTATTTATCTATGAGGGGAACTGTGACAGAGAATGTCTGTGATGTTAAACAGCTAAATGCAATGAGTTGACAAAGGAAAGCCTTCTTGGTCAGATGTCCTGGATAAATCTATTCAGCACAGGCTTTTATTCCATCATGTGGACATCTTTCCGTTTTTCACTAAAATGAGGTGCCGACCGCACAAAGGCCTAAACATTGCCCTATTGACACTTACATTGACATGTATATTGATAAGCCATCAAATAGGGACCCACTCTCCTTAGCTCTATTCATCAAAGGTTAAATGTATGTTGATTTATTGGTGTGTTATAGTGACGAGAGAAGCATTCACTGATTTCAAATCAATCCTTATTGAAAGCCCCAGCAATAAAGCTGACAAAAACTCTTTCCTGTGAGCTGCACTCCTTTGTAACATGCAAAGTTAACATGAGGCCATCAGCTGCAGGTTCCAGATCAGGTGTGACACAGTCTGCTTCCACGAGCAAATAACCCCATTATGAGCCGGGCTTTAACGAAGCCTCCACTCCAGCAGCTGTTGTAACAATGCAGCAAAATTAAAGCACAGCATGAGCGCTCACTGGAAACTGTCAATATTAAACCAATATGGAATAAAAGCTGTTGGTCCTCCTCAGAAAATCAATGCTACCTCCACAGCCTCCACAATATGGACAGATGTAGAAAGCTTCAAATAAATAATAATAATAAAAAAAAACAATCTGCTAAATTGAATAAATGTCAGCAAATGTTGCAGAAAAATATATTTGATTTAGGGCTTAGAATGACAAATATGCAAGGCAATCTTTCCCTGGATACTAAAGGGTTTTAGTGCATTAATTTCTGAAGCTGATGGATGAGATAAGACAGAGCATAATCTGATTGAACAGGCAGGACAACTCTGTGCAGGAGAAGCACTTACCACCATCTTATTTTTGGACACCCAGCAGTCGGCGGGGAAGTCCTGCAGCATGGGTACTAAGAACTGCAGGCAGCCGTCCCAGTGACAAAGCAGCAGCATCATGCCGATCAGGTTGACTATCCTCACCATGGCACTGGCTAGGTCATAGGTCATGTGGAAGATCTGAGGAGTCAGAGAGAAAGGAAACAGAAAACGGGTTAGGGTGGGATGACTCAACACGCTGGTAGTCAAATCTGTGAAATTTCTCAAGATTCTGAAGTACAAACATGAACGCAAATGCTGGGGATATTTTTCCTCCTACGTAAGCAGTTCAACAACTTCAGGGTTAATTCTTTGATCACGTCATGAGCAGGGTTTATGTCCTGTGGGAATAAAACGACAGTGTACTTAGCCTGTAGAAACCTTGGCTTTTTCATGTGCTCACAGATAAGCTGGTGGATGCAGATGTGGCTGTTTTGAGAACAGTCCACTGGGGATGGTCAGTGCACTGGGACCAGAGCTTTACCTCCCCAGCTGCTGAAACGCTCTTATCGTCAGCCACTAAACCAAACACAATAATGGTACAAGGGTAGAGGTGGCTTTGCTCCTCGGGTGAGAGCGTTCACAAGCTTGAGTTGGTTAATCCTAATGATAAATATACTCATAAGGCGCTGCAGGACTTCTTGTGCTGGTGTAGATTTTAATGGCCTCAACCATTCAAAGCCTCTTAATCCTATTGAAAGACCACGGTGTGCACTGCTAACCACTCCACTCCTTATTAAAATCCACTCAGTGCCTTTTAAGGGCTTGTGATTGAGAGGGGATGTTCCATCTTTACTTTGTTGTTCAGCAGAAGATGATGAGGAGGGATAAGACGAAAATATCAACATATTTCTCACCCAAAGTTTCATATTTGTCCTTGTTCCCAAAACACTGGGCTTGTTTGTTTTTCTGCCATCTTAACGCATACGAGTGCCAGTGTTGTTGACTATTTTTTTCTGTGTGCGTGTTAAGGGGAAGGTTGGCACAGACCAGGGTTGTGTTTATTTGGGACAGTGTGGGTGCTTCTGCACCATCATATCACATCAGTTTAACTCCGTCAACAGGCTAGCATGAAGCAAGAGGTATGCCCGGGATAATGTGGCCTGGCAAACAGCGGAGCCAGGGTCCCTCTCAGGGTGGATGGAGACATCTTCCCTCACTCTCTCTGTCTCTTTGTCCATACGAAGATTACAGACTAAAACTTAACATGTCTCTCTCCTACTCTGTCCCCCCCACCTTTTTCTTTGGGCTTATGTTCAAAATGTTTAGCCTTGGGCACTTTCACATTACCTAAGCTAAATCATTTCGCCCAGCTGAACCTTTTACTCTCACTCAACTCACCAAATCCCCTAATTTTCTCCATGTCTGTTCACAGCTGCCTGTCAAATGTGAGCTTTTGTTTGTTTTCTAGCAAACAGTTTTTCTTTCAACTCAGTGATAAATAAGTTATGTAAGCTAATATGCAATTTTGTGCAATGTCAAATTTCTTGCAGGAGTTGTAATGGCATAACATAGCATTAAAGTGTTAAATTCACTCTGTGGCAATGAATAAATCATGACGTACCTCTTCCCATCTCCCACACTGAGCCTGATATATTTTTCATTTGTGAAATTGTATTTCCAGACAGGAAGGGGAAGCTTTATAAAAAGAGGCTGCTTTTAGAAAAACATGCTGAGTAAAATGTGAATTCAGAATCCTGGGTTTTTGATGACTGATAAAAATGATAAACATCCAAATTGACAGTGTATTGTTTACATTTTAAATTATCCTTTTTACATGCATTATTTGATATTCTGGCATAGTCATGGTTCAATGTTATTTTTACCTCCAGGCCAGCCACAAAACCAAATTATATATTTTTTTGACAGATTTGTGATACTGAGCAATAAAGATAAAAATCACTTTGCTTTTTTTTTCTATTTTGGTTTTTCTCAGACAAAGAAACAATCTGAATGAACTCTTTATGGATCACACATCAAAATAAGCTTACTTCTCACTGGCATGTGAAAACTGCTGTGGCTCTGGGGGGACTTTTTAAGCCTGACATCAAGTGTTACAGACAAGTCTGTAACCTTGATTATGTCATAGCAATGTCATTGGGTCAACAGAAAGCCTGTTTCACAAACTGGATGCTTACAGTTTGATAGATGTGGGCATTTACTAAGGATGCAAAGCTGATCAAATATTAATAAGGATCGAAATATTGATGATAAAATTCTTGTCAAATAAATGAACATGATTAACTGCAATATTGAGGTAAAAGTGTTGCAGTTTTTAATGTGTGAAGGCCAGAAGGAAAAAGGTCTTCTTGGCCTGACATGACCTCACCGAATCCCTCTCCTCGTCCAGCATCAACACAGAGATCCACAGCAGCTACTAGTGACAGAAAGCAGTGCTCTGTAGTTATAATTTTAGTTGGTAAAAAGTTTTGGAAATATTTATTTATACTCATTTATACTACACTTATGACTTCTTGGAGATGCTCTGGGAGAAGTTCATGAGTTGTACATTAATGAGAATGTAGCATGGCATGAAAGTCGGTTTGGCCATAACCATGCAGCCTCAGCATTCACCAGGCAGATTTAGCCTTTATACCATCCTTTTTAAAACACGTGTCTTGTGAGGTCCCTCCCTCTAGTAAAATACAATAACACTGGTGGAGTATCTCTTTAACAACCACATGAATAAAAACACCATTAATACTTTTAAGTTTGATTAACTGTCTGCAGTGTGTCGTGCACATTGTGTGGGTCGTCCTTGAACCTGTCAATATACTGAACACTTTCAAACTCTCTACAGTGACAGTGTATTTCTAAAGCAGGATAAAGTCTATTCAGTATCTTGTGGAGCAGCCTGAATGACTCATTACTGTTCAACAATAACTCCTGCTCCATTCCTACTGTAGATGTGCCCTCAAAAGACCTCTGGCACTTAACTACTGTGTGGAGAATAAAGCCGGTGAGAACTGTCGCAGTAATGCCATGCAAATCTCTGGTTTGTAGCCCAAACTCTACTGTCACTGGAGGAAGGTGATTCCCCTATCTCTCTTCACAGCTGCAATCAATTCAAATACACCCATACCAGGCAGGAACAGACTTTCCAGCTACGAAAAAAATTGTACCCGAGATTGGTTTGTTAGAAGGTTGGATCATTATTAAAGGATCATTACACTGAGGCAAAGGAATGAAGTCTCTGTATCTCCTCTCCCCCTCATTTCTGTTGCCTTTCGTAAATGAGAAAACAGCCACACTGAGCAGAGCATCTGTGCCTGTTTAACTAAGAAAAATATAATGTGCTGTACACATGCACACACAGAGTATTTAACACAGGCAAATGTATAGATACGCACTGTTACACAACATAGTGTGTTATATGAAGGATGATGGATTGCTGACCACTTTCTTGTAATTGGTAGGGACACAGAGTGAGGCTGGCAATGTAAGCATCAGCAAAAACACGAGAGCTTTGATTGATGAGGGCACCGTAACGTTTCTTACAGGGGGCTTGTCGTTATTCTCACTACCCTAATTAGGCCCCTCTGTATGAGAGTAACTCTTTTATTTAATTAAAACAATGGGTTGGATCACATGAGAGAGTCGATGCCAATGCAGTGGTTTCAAAAATTAAAAAGATTAAATGGCAATGAATTATTGGCTCTACAAGATGAAGCTGGGGATTTGAATATGAAGTCTCTTTAATCATAATCAATGTAAAAACTAATAATAAAAAAAGAAAACATGACATTGAAAATAATACTGCTATTATCGCTAAATTATTACTAAAAATAATCAATTTACTTCAATCGCATACACTGCTGACTGCTATTAACTATATTACTTACACTATACAGCTATTATGACTACTACCAGTGCAGTTAAATACTGTTTTACATATAAATGTAACTCAGCCACATTTTAAAAATGATTGACTTATTCTATGCTTTTACAAATTCAAGAGACCAAAGATCTTCACAGTCTTTTTACAGAGAAATAACCCTGGTAAATATAGACCAATAAACATGACAGGGGTCGAAAACAGAGTTATGTGCTAAAGTCATCAACTAATCTGAATCCTTGTGAGTCAGCGATCAGGCCCAGACAGGCACAGAGTGGATGAACGCAGCTGCCGAGTCATTTCAAACAGATGGAGTGAGAAGAGCGTGATCCAGGTGAGAGAATGGATGCATATGTCCCATGGTGCTGATGGTAGCTGCCCAGACACAGTTGACGTAGCACTATACTGAGGCATCTGGTGTTTGCTGCTCGCGCTGTTAATGATGATGAATGTTTGGCATGATGGCGTCTTGACATAGAAAAGAAAAACAAAACTTTTAACTTGTACTTCCGTTTTGCTGACTGAACCTCAACTTGTGTCCTGCACACTTCAAAAACCTATGACGGTTTGTTTGCAGTTTCACTGCAATGCAAAAGTGATTCACTTAATGAATAATGTTTTTAAATTTACTTTAATTGGCTTTGCATGTTTCATGCAATGATTGAGTTTAATTTTACGAGCGTCTCTACAGCAGTTCTTTGCTGAACAGCAACACGGTGACCATTTCATTTGATCACATAGTTTTGGTTGTACGGCAATTCAAAAAAACCGAACTGGACTACTCTCTTATTAATATTGTATTAATGTGTTTAATGATCTGATAAATGACTGGGGCAAAATAATCATTTCAGTGCTTTTTGATTTTAAGGATATACAGCTCATAATGAAACTCAATGCGTTATTTCATTATCATACTAAAAAATATGATAAAACTCTAAAAGCACAAACTGAATAATCAGTTTAATACACATAAAAAGATTTGATATTAACAACTGAGCTTTATGTTTATGCTTGACACTTTCCATTTATATAGATTTCAACATGTCATTATGTAAATAAAAAATAAAAAAGGATAAAGTAAAGTAAAATAAAAGGATTGATGCTGGATATACTAGTTATTTTACTGTGTATATCAGGTTTACAGGGTTAAAAGTGCTGATTGTTACATGCCGCATCCTCACATGGTTGAGCAGAATATGATTTCCCTGTGATAAGTTATAA
>JAUZTA010000001.1:20285284-20299024 GCA_034780835.1 Ctenochaetus striatus
TATAAAGTTTATCATCTAAATCAATCTACCCATGTCTCAGTGTTATTTTCAGTCATCCATGATGGTGACACAATCTGCAGGCTGCGGGGAGCGGTTAGATTCCTCACTGTAAATGCCTTCGACCAAAATGTCATGCTCAAGCATGCCGTCATGGTGGACGAAGCACACGTGGGGAATGAGAAGTAGGCCCGCGAGTGGACCGCTGGGAACACCCTTCCATCATCCGTCTAAACAGGCCTGGAGGGCTTGAATCACAAAAACCACTCTCACTCTGCTCCCTACCAAGATGTGCCATTGGGTTTGTGCAGAATTACACGTTTTTGTGTAATAGATTTTTTAAGCAAATCCACTGTGGGTATTGATATCACACAAGGCTTATTCAGGGTGTTGAGGACCTGTCACTGTTGCTGGCAAGCCTCATTGTGCGCTCAATAATAGCCTATTAAATCTATTCTTCCTGCTTTTCTTATCTCTGAAAGACCAGTCCTTGGCCAAGGTAATGGGTCAGTGAGTGTGCGGCTGATTAGCTGATTTACCTTATTTAAATATTTTTCTATAGGTTTCCTGAGTGGAAATAAAAGCCGTCTCGCTACTTCTCCAAAACTCCAGAGCAGCCACATGGCTAACTTTAATCACAGCACCCGAGGATTTTACTGACAGATCGCTTTGTTTCTCTCTGGCTGCAGCGCACAGCCACTTGAGAAATCCGAGTCATAAATCTTTACAATTCAAAATGCAAATAATAGAGACAGATGATCTGCCACCATGCACGAAATAAACACAGGTGAGTCATTTGAAGACACACCTTACCAGAAAAAATTCACTTCCTCTTCTTCATGTCTTTTCAACTCCCAGTCCTCCCCAGGCCTCAGCTCTTGTCTCGTGAACTCATCCCCATCAACGCTAAAAGTAACATTTACTGGGGCGGCCAGTTGAGACGGTCCTGTTGTAGGCATCAGGCACAATGGGAGGAAGCCCTCAGAGCTTAGTCATTAATGCACTGCCTTGAATCTGATCTAACAGGATGACTAATCTCATCCAAGTCACTGGTTCGTCAACAGGAGACAACTCCAATGAGGAGAATATCCGGTCACAGTCTTATTTTTATCCAGATGAAAAGTGACAAGAGGAAGCTGACAAGGCAGAGACAGGGTCTGTTCTACGTGTGTGTGTGTGTGTGTGTGTGTGATGGGTATCTGCACACCATGCTGAATGTCATTATGCATGACAGTGTTATTATTGGCATATAGCTACCTCTACCTAAACTATCTTGTTTGCAAACAACAGTCTGAGAAAATGGCTGTTTAAAACCACCCTTAACTCAAAAGTGTTTGCAGAGAAAATGGACGTAATCAGAGATAACTTAGTTCAGCTGTGACAAAAAAGCACAAAGAAGAAGGAGATTCATGAGCTGGTTGGGGATCAGGGCATTGCTGCAGTTATGCAAAAGGATACTAATGGAGTTGGTGAAGTTCAGTTTAGAGTCTTTGAGGTGAAGATGATGCGATTGCAGTTTCAGATGTAATTCTATTTGCTCAAATGTCCTACAAGCATTTTATGGATTCATATGTAAAATCTGCTTTAAAAGATAAAACAATTTAATAGTTACATAAAAAAATGAGTTGCTGTGAAGACATTTTTTTTTCAAATTAAGTTCTAGTTTTATTATTATTACTGTATCACTGTACTATTAGAGTTAGTGGCAAATAAATTCAATTAAAAATGAAAAACTTACATATAAAAAAATTAACTGGAGATACATTATGTTGCTTAAAGCAGCCCTAACTTATTTAAAAAACACAGCATCTACAATACACAATACAGTAAGTGGCAGTATTCATCTTTAAAGCCGTTTTCTGAACTGCTAATAAATGCAGAGATGTAAAAGTATGAGAAGCAGAACAAGTTCAGCATGTTGTTGTCAAACCCATGACATCAAACTTCTGTACCAGAGTTGAGTCATTCAGTGCAGACGACTGAGCCGAATACATTTTAATAACTAAGAACATTTTTTAAAAAATCTTAACGGTATATTCCTAATTCAAAGTTAAGCATTACTCCTTCTCAGTATCAGAAACCATGTTTGTTTAATGCTAGATGCTGTTTCTACCCACAATCCTCTTGTTGTCTTTTGGGAAGCCCTGCTGGAGGTATCTAGGGGTCAAGCATCACACTCAAGGACACTTCAACAATTTGTGGTTATGTGCCAACATCTCTGAGCTCCGGGCTGCCACAGTAACACAACATGCTCTCCTTAGGACATGCAATTATAGACCATGTCAACAAAGCCAGCACAAGCAGTCATACACTCACACGCAGGAAAACTCAACTGACCTACAAACAGTATATTTGGATATATTTTAGAGCACTTTTTTCTTGATTATTGCCACCGAATATGTAATTATTTCAGTATGTCTGATTATTACCTGCTTCCTTTGACACGTCAAGTTGTCTCATAAAACCTAAGCTTAGAAAAGTGTAGAGATAGTTATTTATTTATTTATTCATCTAATTTCTAAGGAGGCATCAAAAGGTTTTAGGTCTCTTGGACACAGCACCTATAAAATACTGACACAATGTCAGAGGACGGAGGTTCCTCTGACTGACAGCTAATTGTCCTCAAAGGATTATCAAATAGATTTATGACATGTTGCTGTGAAAGTGTAGGTCACAGTTTTTGAAGCGAGGATGTGAGGCAGCAAATAATTAGCTTGGTTACTTCCTGGGCTACTATTTTGTATGATTTTTTTTTGACAACTTTAAAACACTCTCAAATCTCTGGCCATAACACATTTGAGCTCTGTTTTGCTTTTGGTTTGAAATTCTATTCCATCTCTTCAGTACATGTGTTATATTCCCTTGTCTTATCTTGAATTCCTAAAAAGCTTAATTCACTGCATCGAGTACAAGAAAAGAGTCTAATTTTAAAATTTGTTCCCAACAGTATCACTCTGCGAGGCATTAAACCATGCAGTGCAGTTCATTGAGCTGTATCCAACACTTCCCGGAAGATGTGTCCTCTGTGTGACTTCTTACTGGGAGGAAATGAAACTCAAACAATAACAAACAGAATAATTCTTTGCAGCACTATTTATAGCCTATTGATTATTGTGAGATGTAAGTCAAATAAATGATTTTTGCATTTTGGGGGACATGAGGACATCACAGGTGAGCAGCTTTCGCCACGTCAGAAAAGTGCTTGTCATCACAACACCATGTAAGTGTGGCAGGGCGAAACTTGGACTGTGTCATTGATCACAAGGATAATGCCTTAAATATTACTGTATTTATCTATGCCTCTTTTAGTCTTTAAGTGTTGGCTTTAGACTACTGGCCTCTGGTACCACCTAGAATGCTGGGTCAGGTATCAAGGAGACTATCAGGTATTCAAGACTATAAACCAGTCAGATACCATGTAATTTATTTTTTAGAAACAGAACACTGTTTAATCTTGTTCTGCTCACTTGTACACTGAATTTTTATACTGCAAAAGTAGCCAAATGCGTAAACAACTAAAAACTTCATCATCATCATAATTATCATCATTGGTACTTGGTATCAGCAGATAGACAGAGTTTAGGTATCAGTATCAGGAGGTAAAAGTGGAACATCTCTGTCTCCTTCGATATGGTCAGATACTTACATATATAATCTTAAGCAACGTCATCTGCTTAAGGTTTCAGAAGGTTTTAAGGTAAAAGGTACAAACAATAAAAAAACTGTAACATAGACAGCAAATTGTCTGTATACAGTCTATGTTTCTGATTAGACAAGCTAATTTTCTCCTCAGGGGGATTGGAGGGGATAATGGAGGAAGAAATTCTATGAAACACCTGTCAAACAGCCGATCGACGTTCAAAACCACAATAAAGTCGACAGCTTCAACCCTTAGAATATTTCGCAGTTATTTTTGTGGTGACCAAAACTTTTTCAGCAAGACAACAGAAGATTCTCCAACTGTTATTTGGTGACCTAAACCAAAAATCCACAACCACAATATGCAGCTGGATATAACAATGTTAGGTGAGGGTGAGGTGTTACCGAAAAAATGAAATGCGAGGAGATACATTCATGTTGTGTGAAATGGAGCTGCCAGCAGGAGAGTTAAAAAGTCAGTCAGGTGGTGAGATCTCGGCGACAAGTTATTCTGCAGTGACAGATGACATTTCTGTGAGGTTGCATCTGGAGTACTCTGGCGCTGAGGCAAAGCTGGCCTTTCACTCCGTCTGCCTAGCTAGCATTCATCAGCAGACCTCACACAAACACTCACACACACACACACACACACACACACACACACTCATGCACATAGGCATAAAACATGTAAATGGCAGCTGGCTTCTTGAGTGTATGGTCTCCTCTCTCTGTCATAATATTTTGGTGGGTTTTAGAAGTTCTAAGCTGATTCAGTAGGTGAAAGTGCTCTTTCTTCCTTTCTTTCTCTCTTCTTCACATCATTCCTCCCCTTCTTTTGTCACCTTTTGCACAGGCTGAACGTGTACCTGCTCACTGTCAGCACGTCCAGTCTATTCAAATGAAGACTCTCTGGCCTGCATGTATCCCTGCCTTCATTTTGGGCTCAGAATTACAGCGACAGGCCTGTGTGGCGGCACAGGGTGGCAAAGGGAGTCTCCCCCAGTGATTCATTTGAACTTTTCCTCTCTTTGAAATGGCATCACAGAGGCTCTGCATGATTAATGTCACCACACTTATATACACTGTTTTACCCAGAGTGCCAGCTGAATATTTGAAAACAAGGAACTTTTCAGAGTGCCCCTGGGCAGGTCCGGGGGTGTTTGATTGGCAATCAGTTTGCTATTCAGCTTTTTCAATTATCTATGTAATGTCATGCACTCAGGTGAGCTCACCCCCCAACTAACCGAGTGCGTTGAAACAAGCTAATTACTAGATATGAATACAATGATGAATACGAGAGTTCACCATAGAAGAAAATGACCATGCAGTGTTACCTCAAGTAGTTCACTGCATTTTCTAAAATAGTCCTTAAATAATTCACTACAAAACAAACAGAGTCAAGGCTGTATTTTCTGAGAATGTTCTTGATTGAAGTCATTATTATTCCATTATTATCTTGGGCTTGTTTGTTTTCTCTCTGTAAGAGCCCAAATTATGTGTTTATATGCCTACAAATACAAAATTATTTTAAATCAAATTAAAGAAGTTGAATCAGTAATGAAATAAAGAAAGTTTTTTTTAACGGTAACTGTTTTATTGAAGACAAGCTGCAATTTCCTTCAGAAATACTGAAGCTGACTAAAGCACTTCAGTAAGAAGCAAAAGCAGTGAGTACATTTTTTCTCATCGCTGCCATGAAGCAGGTTCACTCTATGCGGTTGTATAGTTTCTATGTAAACCCAAATGGAATATGTCAATATTTTTATAAAGTGATAGTGTGTATGTGTGAGGTGACTGGTATGGTAGAGGGAGTCAACGTCAGAAAGAGTGACACGTTTACTTTTTTAACACAGTTCCCTCTTAAATTTTACAGACTTAGTCCAGCAGTCGACCTCCAGAAAGATGTCCATGGCAATGACAATGTCACCATCACTGTCAAAATGATGACCAGTAAGCTCTGAGACCAGTAATCTTTGAGAAGAGGAGGTAGTCTGTGTAGAACGAGACCAAATCCACATTCCAACACAAAGGCTAATGTTTTTTCCATTTTCTCAGACTGTGCTGACTTGGATTTTTCAATTACCAGACACAGAAATATTTAAAAAGTTCAAGCCCTTTGCATCACACAGAGAATATAACTGCTCATGTATGCATTAAGAGCAGAATTACTTGCCTACCACATTACCAATAAAAACTACAATTACTAAAAATGAAAATTTCAAGTTATTCAGCAAATGTGTGTGTATCTGAACTCTAAAGTAAGTCCTTGTCATAAACATATGAATTCAATGCTGTCATGTTCACTTAAAGTTAAGTCTGTTATGAGATCAATGGAATGCTCACATCAAGTGCAAAATCCATTTGTAAATGACTTCTTGGCCCTGAGAAACAAAACCTGACGAGTAACTGAAGATATTGCTTTACAGCAGCTTGAACTGCAGCAATGCAGTATAACATCTGTATTACGACCATGCACACTGACTGTGTCTAAGTACCCTTCATCAAGATATTAAAGCCTGAACTAAAGCCTCCAGCCTGCACTGCCACTGCCTCAAAGAAGTAGAGGCTTGTAGGGGGCTTTTGCTATTTTTAGGGAGGATATGCAGAATGACAAACAGCAGTTTATTGTGAAGCACTAAGCCTCCAAGAAGGACTCCTACTGGTGGGTTGCATTTGTTAAATTATCCAGTATTTTCTCTTATTTTCCAGCTGACCAACATAGCAGCCCTGACTGCCCCATATTTTTTCTAGTGGAGTGTCTTCTCGCTGACTCCATGCTGAGACTTTGATGCTTCACTTTGCACCTTTTACCACTGAGACTAAACAACAAGATCCATCCAGTGAGAGCCATGGAAACTTTTCTAATTATTGCCGCAATTATAATCATGCTTGTATTGCAGCCCTGCCTCTCTGGACTCAGTGGTCCCACTGCTCATTGGATGGGCACACAGAGAGAAAATGCTAATCAAGATCTTGGCTTCATCAACTTATTGGTGACTGGGGTACAGCAAATGAGCCACTTTACTCCCTTCAAGGAAGAATTTAATCAGATGCAGCATCCATCCTTATTTCTTTCCCGGGGGGGAAGGGGAATGTACAGATCTCTGCAACATACCTGCTGCAGCTCACCGGCATTGGAAAACCATATGGATCATAATTGAATTTGGGGAAGTGAAGACCTATGTGTTTGACTGTTCTAATCAAACAGCTGCTGGTTTATTTGTCAATCATCGTGATTTTTCTATCTCTGCATCTCTGTCCTTTTTCTTTCTGTGAATCCAGTTTTCCAAGGACAACTCAAAATATTACACATCATACACATCACGCAGGAGAGTAGGCAACATTCAGCACAAGGATACGCGAAGTAAACACACTGAGGAACAGCTTCCTACCTCTTCCCACTGGTGGATGTAGCGAATGAGTCTGGAGAGGCGCAGGAGTCGCAGCAAGCTGAGGATCTTTGTGAAGCGGACTATCCGCAAGGCTCGCGCTGTCTTGTAGAAATCTGAATCAATGCGTGTCTCCACGATGAGGAAGATGTAGTCCACAGGGATGGAGGAGATGAAGTCCACCACAAACCAACTCCTCAAGTACTTGATCTTGATCTGTTGCGGATCCAGAATGATTTCTGTGTTGTCCTCCTTGACGATGCCAGTGCGAAAATTGAGAACCAGGTCCATGAGGAAGAAGGTGTCGGAGACCACGTTGAAGACGATCCAGGGCGGCGTGTGCTCATCCTTGAAGAAGGTGATGCCCACAGGGATGATGATGAGGTTCCCCACCATCAGCAGCAGCATGGTCAGATCCCAGTAGAACCTGAAACACACATACACTGCTCATATTGTAGATAACAGCATCCCGAAGACATTTAGGTTCTTTAGGTCTATGGACACATCTAATAATAACCAAGCTGAAATTTTCATGCCAGGATGCATAAATGGGGATGTGTTATTTTATGCTTTTTGCAGGGGAGAGAGGCCAGAAAAAGGAGAGACATGGAAACTGACATGCCACAAAGGTTCCCAAACCTTGGGGGAATGTAAAAGTGAGAAGAGCAGCCCATCAGCAGCTATTTTGATGATAAATTAATAATTTTAGTCATTCCTAAAGCAAAGAAGTAAACAGCTTCTCCAATATGTGGATTCAGTGCTTTTCTTTGTTGTATAGGACAGTAAACTGAATATGTTTTGAGTTTTGGTCAAAAACTCAAAAAATTAATATGAATATGTTATGTTTAAAAGAATTACATGGGTATTTTTCACCATTTTGGTAAATTGTACAGACAAAACAATAAATCAAATAATCAAGATAACTGTCTGCAGAGTAAACCAAGCACTAGTTATCAGTTGTTAAACTTTTTGGTCCGTTTTCTTCCATCAAATGATACAAACAAACTCTGAGAGACACAAAAAGACTATGAATGGACACTAATTTTATCAATGGGTGCTGTTTGGTTCACACCAAAGACTTTTCCCATTTATAACATTCAAAGCAGTTCTGGATGTTTGTGAACTTAAAATAGAAACTAATCTCTGGCCGACTCGCAGTCACACATTTTAACTGGAAATCCAGTAGATTTAAGTTCAAATGCTGCAAACAAACCGCATTAAAAAAGAAACAAAGCAACAAGATGCTGAAACAACATTGGTCCTCTAATTCGGTTCAATACTGGGCTTCTGGCCACAGGGACAGAGAGGAAAATGAGTTATTGGAATTCATCTGAATTGCTCATGAGGACGTATTGATTTTCATAACTAACTAAATCCTCAAGTATCAGCAGCATCAGAGCGTTCAGTTTCACCCTTAATTGAATGAAAGAAAGGGGCTGCTTGTAGTTGGCGATTACAATAATGTCACCAAATTGCCTTTCAAAGTATTTCATTAAAGAAACAAAGCCAACAGTTAACATAATAGCCATGTTATCTGACACCTTATCAAGCTGTTTTGGTGTTTACTATTATAAAATCTGATGTTGTTAGTTGTCTAATGTCTCACTCACTCAATCACTGCAGTACTGATGTTTAAATAGATGTCAACATCAGTGCACTTACATTCACAGGAAACATGAACACACACAGTAACACACACAAAAAGAGCCGAGTCGGGATATGGAGAGAGTGTGTGTGTTATCTAATTACCATCTTGGGGCGTATGTGAGATGAGAAAGCACACATGCATGTGATTGCATGTCCGATCCATTTCAGAGACCTAATTAAGCACCGATCGATCCAACAGGAGCCTGACACACCTGCAGCACATACTGCCTGCAGGGGGGGGAGGGGTGTCCAGGAGGGCAGGTCTACGAGGACGCATGCATTACACCGCTTAAGGATACTGGTGGCATGTGAGGAGGAATACAGCGACAACAGTGAATGAGCCAAAGGATTTTTTTCATTAAAAGGAGGAATAAGTGAAAAGAGGAAATGTAAAAAAATGTTTCCCTTTTTTGTCAACAGGTATAATTTATCATTGACTGAGAGAAAATAGGAGTATTTAGCTAAGGGTGAGAAGTATATGATGATGATAAATAAGATGATGATGGATGTTGCAAACTACATCCAAAAAGAAAGAGCTAAACAGACATTTTCTCTGTGGTGATGAACAGCAGAGATGTGACCTGAGTGCTTTACAACCTACATACTCGCTTACACCAAACCTTCACAGGAGAACATGACCAAAAAAAAAAAAGGGAACCAGTAATGACAGGATGGCCATTTGTTCTAATCAGCTTTCTGTTGTTCTCTGCCAAACAAAGCATTTGCATTCGTCTCTTCATCTGCCTCTGCGGTGACACACTGGTCCTAATTGCACTTCCCCTCTCTAGCTAAATCCACCGTTATCTCCTGGGAATCCATGTCATCTCCAGAAGTCAGCTCCCATCAGCCAGATGTTGAGTAGTTAGCATTACTGCTCTGCACACGTCACTGTGCTGCAGAACACTGGAACAGCTGGACAACACACACACACACAAAAAAAAAGGTCTGTGGGGGACAGTGCATTACCGCTGTCCCCTGCAGACCATCCCGTTTGCTCATCGGCTGATGGTGCATGCAGCATTTCTGCCCACTAAGATCAGACAACTTGCTGGAGTAATCTGGTGTTACCATCAAAATACAGCTGACTGTTGTCTCTGGACCCCGACTGGTGCAAAAGTGGAATCTTGCACTATTTGGGTCATAGTGCAACTCTGTTAAAGAGCATGAGAGCACAAATAGAGGGGAGTTGCAAGCAAAGTGAACACAAAAAGGCTTAAAATGGTGAAAGGAGCTTAGATCAATCAGGACAGCTGAAAAAGGGATCACATTTGTACTAGAGATACTTATCTCTTGCGGTCAGAGCACAGCTGAAGCACAACAGCCTGCATGCAGCTCAGTGGCTTAACACACACCTGTACTGTGGCTCAGGCCCACCAGCAATCATATTAACCATATTTACACAGCGTGCCAGTTCAGTGTGTTTGCTGCTGTAACCACGAAAAGCTTTAATGAAGACAGCAGTTACTTATGACAAAAAAACAGTAAAGAGTCCGCGCTTCTAAAGGATGCACGGGAGGATACCTGGGTCCCACTTATGTTGGGCCGATGCAAAGTGGTCATAGAAACACACAACATGTCTGCACAACTGTAACAGATATCAGGGGGTGAAGTTGAGTGTCTTTGGGATTAGGATTGGATTCATCAGTAAGCCAAAAATGACCCAAATACTCTTTAATAGTGCAAAGGTTTACACCTGTAGCTTGAAATGGGATCTGCAGGATAAAGTGTTCCCCTTAAGAGGCCCCACAGCGGGCACCTGCTCCTGCTCCCAGGGCGACCCAAACCGAGCACAAAGTACCAACGCCTCATATCTTACACACAAAGTTACCAGCTGGGTGCCCTGATTCCTCACAACATCATTTTAATTTCAATCTCTCTCTCTCTGTGCATGTGCATGTGCATGTGTGTGTGCGTGCTTGTTCAGTGTTTGGTGGTGTATCCCCTCCCCGTCCACACCATCTCCGCTCCATTAGACTAATTGTACTGTAATAATCCCCACTGATGTGTGCTTCTAATATCTTCAATGGTCATGTTACCCTATTTTGATTACCCCATTTCCAAGCCCCTGCTGCACTCTCTGTAATCCACTGCCCTCACTAAATGATAAAAAAAAAAAAAAAAAAAAGTGTAATTCAGATGAGTGGAAAAAAACTGCAGCGGCACACATCGGTGTACAACTGGCTGGTGAAAATATGATGACAGTGAGCCTCAAGGTTAAATGTCATGAAAATCCCTTCATGGCGGTGATGAACAGAATGCTGGTCTTCATGCAGCCTGCAAGGAAATGTACAGCGTGCATGTATGTGTGGCACAGCAAGGCCGGCGAAATGAAGGAATCACAGCTTTACTTAGCTTGGTGCACAAATTTAAGTTATAAAATTGTTCATAAAATTAGGTTGGTCTAATACCATATAGCTTTTTCTTGTGTGAATGAATCCACACGCACACACACTCTCTCTCTAGGCAAATCAGAAGAGGGACTTATACATACTTTCATCCTACATATGCATGATATAATTTGGCTGTCATTGTGCTCATAAGAGGATTTCATATGGCAGCCTACTCCTTGAGGATACATCACATGTTTCCCAGTAAGAATGGCCTGCACAGTGTGAGCGGCTGAATTGAGAAAAGGATCATTTTTAGAAAGGAAGCCATTTATCTGTTCAAGGTGTGTGTATGGATTACTGAGGCAACCAGCCGATGATATCCTGCACACACTCCTGTTAATCATGTTATCATAATATGATCAGAGTGATCAGAGAAAAAACACTCCTGGTGTATTGAGGATTAGTGTGTGTCTTTGATATTTTGTTTAAAGTAACCTTATCATATTTGATGACATGTTATTTCTTACAGATCAGAGTATTTTCAAATGATCAAACAGCCTTAAAAATGTGACAGAATCACTGCTGCACTTTTCTGCAAGACACCATTGCTAGAAAAGAAGGCTTTTCTGCACACAGATTACCTAAAATCACTGTACGGGTGGATTATCCAGAAGCCAGCGGACTTTACTCGTTCCCTCTCGTGCTCCACGGCCCTCTCACTCCCCAACATCCGCAGGGAGAACTTGTTGACTCCCGGTTGGAGCATCGCCCCAAACTGCCGGTGCATGAAGCCTGCTTGGTACAGCCGGTCGTCCTCAGGTATTATTTGCTCGCTACCTTCCAACTTGATGAAACTTGACTGGTCAAGCACAGATCCTTGCCCGGTTGCGCCACTCGGACCACCCGTTGTCCGCTGCTGGGCCCCGGGGCCGCGCTCACCGGGGAAACTCTCGCTCGCACCCGCATCAGCCTCGGGGATGAGACGCCGCTGCTCCGCTGGGTCAGACCCTGGAGGATGCCGCCCGGTGATGGAAGAGATGCTCCCCTTGAATAAGCGACAGTCCCCATTCAAGTTGGTCTTCACAATCATGTCCCTTTCCAAGTCTTCGCTCCTGGCCTCCTCAATGCTCTTGCAACTGCTTGTAGGAGACGGAGAGGACAAATGTTTTAGTCGAATAGTTTTCCTCTTAGTGTCCTTGTCGCCGTTGTCTCCTTCGTCAATCACGAAGGGTTTTTGCCCAATGTTTTGCGGCAAGCTGTAGAGCCGTTTGCGCATGGAAGACTGGAATCTTTCCATTTTGAAGAAGCAGAAGCGATGCGCTCTAAGGACAGCCCGTAAAAAAAGAGGGATGAATCATGAATCTCATGCACTTGGGGTGCCACTGGAGGCAAAACAGTGACGGCGCATCCGCAGGACAGGTTGTATCTTATTTGACACTTGGGACGTGCCTCTCTTCCCCCGGTTCGAACATTGAGATGCGTCAACAATACGTGGCCGCTTCAATCCGACGGTCATGTAAAGGCGGCAAGCGGGAAATGCGTGTAAATCCAGGTAACCAAACAGCGTGCAGACGAGAGCGCATCAGGATGCAGCATGCTGAGCGTCGGACGTGCCGGAGTGGGAGACTGCTGCTGCTGATGCTGCTGCTGCTGCTGCCGCTGATGCTGCTGAGCTTCTCAATGACAAAGCATGATCTCCACCTCCCCAAAATATCTGAGCTCTCTGTCATTGCAAGGTGATGACACACATGCACGCAGCAAGCAGCTGCATCCAAACAGCGCTGACATCACTGATCCATCAGCATACCGCCCTCTAATAACGTGAATATCGATGGAGCTAATCTATCGGGTTGCCATAGAAGCCGGGATGGCACACGCGCTCACCCCGCCCAGTGAGGACAACTGGAGAGGATGATTCAAGGATGCGATCCAGCCTCGGAGTTGATTGTTTACTAGTTGAGAGAAAGTGACGGGATGCCAGAGAATCTCATCTTTATGCATCATCGTGCAAATATTTGTCGACGGCCCCTGAGAGGAAACAGTATTGCAGTATTGTGTCATATAAGATGTTTCCCCCAGCCAGTTTGCGTTTGAATCCAGACTGAAATTACACTTTGAAGCTTACCTGCAGTAAATTCAGCACAGGCCCACCTGCATTATGCATTGAAACATGCGTAATTCGCCGCGTTATGAAAACAAGAGTCAGGGAAAAATGCAATGTGGTAATAATAGTCTCATGATTGCTTAGAAGTTCTTAATGATTTTGCATAAAAGGTGATGGATTCTTGTGATTATTGTCATTTTGGTTTGTTTTTAGTTGCATAAAATGGAAGAAAAGGTCTCATGACAGATCAAAGGTTCAAGTGAAGTGAGAGTGTGAAGGACTCTGTATTAGAGATACAGAACAAGTGTGCCAAACTCTGATGCACAAATAAACAAATGAAAATGTATCCTATTTAGATAGTTAATTCACCAGTTTTGTCAATTCAGATGCACAATTGTTTAAATAAACCAGGGAAAATCTAAGCATTGATCAAGACAACAACCTGCCTGCTTCCTGTCATATAGATTATTAAACATGGTCTGAAATATCTAAAACAGTCATTTTAAACAAGTAATTTATTTAATTTTCCAGTCAGCGCTCTGAGTCTCGTGATCATGAGCTGCCACATTAGGATTTCACACTTTGTGCCTTATTTTAGTTCACTAATGTCATCACTTTCTATTCTGTTTGGAGG
>JAUZTA010000001.1:20340122-20353817 GCA_034780835.1 Ctenochaetus striatus
GAGGAAGAAAACAGAAGACAGAAACAGCATCACATCTAATGAACACCTAAAGACAAAGTCTAAAACAGGTTTTATTGACTATTCAGTCCACACACATTTAACTACATAAATCTTAATTTCTTTTAAATAAAAGAAGCAGGGTATACCCTTAGGTTCTATTTGTTTAGTATTTAATTGAGTTTATGGTTAAACTGTTCGTGAGCGGGTGTGTTAGATATAAAGGCTCATTCTCAGGTAATGAAAACATTGATTCTTATTTTCAGGTGATTACACCCTAGAAAAAATAACAAAATATTATTACATTCCATTTCTGCCAATAGATGCCCCTTAATCTTACACTTTCAATACTCAGCAATCTCTGCAATACCAAAACAGTTTTTTTTAAATAGTGTACAGTGTTTTTTTTTTCATTCTGTAGATTCTGTTCTGTACAGTCAAGGGTCAACTGGTATTAGAGGACCAGAAATTTTTGTGTTCAAAACAGCAGATGCTCTTATTAAATTGAGCAAGCACAAGTGTGTTCCAGAGTGTACCAAATAATTCAAGAAAGTGCTGCTGATAGTTTGCAGCCTACTTTTGGAGGATGGTTGGGTCTGCATGCCCATCTGCATAAGCAACTTGTTTTAAAAAGTGCTTCATACCCTCAGGTTGTTTGAAGTAAAACAGCATAGCATAAAAGTGAAAAAAGTTTATTGTACCACCTGCACATAACAATGTCATGAAAAATGAGCAATGCTATGTACATTACACTGTCTCATAATTTTCTTTAGCGTATCCTGGTCAGTGTACCAGTATGCTAACCTTGCTCTTTAGTCCAATGGCACGATTAACATGTGATTAACATGTGATTGTAATCATAGAATATTCTTGATGTGAATCATTATCCTCTACTCTTTTATTTAATATTTCATAAAGTAAAGTATCACCTTTAATTTGAGGGAATGAGCATATGTCCTTTTAAATTATATGTCAGATAACATTATAAAACAGAACAGGGTGTACGTTCAACAAGCAGGGGCTAGTTAAATTCCAAGCCTGATGCTTTTATTTAGTTTTAACTGGGCTTCATTTAGGTTAGGCTGTGACACTAGAACATTTGACCCTCCTCTGTGGAAATGTATCAGACCAGTGAGTTCAACCTAATAAAAAGGGAAGTGATGGAAACAAGTTTTTCTTCTGCTTAAAAAAGCAAACAAACAGACTGTAATTACTGTATTGACATCTCAGCAGAGGTCACAATGTTTGTGGATGAACTGTAGGCTTGTAAAACATACAAATCAACAAAAAGAAAGAAAATCTCTGTAACCATGCAGTATCTGTCACTTACCACCAAATAAGATTATGTAGCCATTAGGAAAGAAGGGGGGAGGGAAAAAAATAGTGACCAATTAAGTTATATAGTCAGACTAATGTGTTTTTAGCTACAAGATGATAACCCCATATGTTTATGAAACACTGTTTTTCTGCTGGAGACATGGGAAACAAATGGGTTGTTACAATTGCCATTAGGACAGCACACAACCAACTCTGGTAAAGGTCATCTGTGGACCCTCTGCTGTTTACCTAATGGCTATATTTGCACCAATCATAAATGTGAAAATGTTCTTCCTTCCTCCTTCCACCATACCGGTTGCAAGGCCCGGAGGCAAGTCCTTCGATAGGCAACTGGTTACTATAGATCTGCACTGACAACAGCTGTAACCTTATAATTCAATATTTACTTGCAACCTTAAATATCTCTGAATTTAGGCACTAATTTGCTCATCTGTTAGTGAAATTAAACTTTACAGCCATTGTAATCGTGTCAAAGAGAGTTGTCATATTGTACTTGCTGAAATTTCATATCTGACAGTTTGTAGAAAAACTCTTAGCAATTTAACACAATAAAAACTTTATCTCATGGTCTTAATACATAGAATACATATGAATGTATTATTATGTATTATCAACTCCTGCAGTTTCTAATTTATTGATGCCAACTGCTGGTGACAGAAAATGTTTCCTTACCATCAATAATGTCGTCTGGCGTCTTGCGTTTCTCGTACACAACGATGATGACTACTAGGATTAAAATTTCTGCAAGCACACCCAGGAAAGGCCAAAGTGGCGCAAGGTGGCTGCGCACCCGTAATATAGTGGTTTCAGCAGTGTTTCCAATCATGTTAGTGGCATTGCATTCATATTTTCCAGGATCTGTGTTGATATCCAGGTTTACTATGTTGAGCTCGGTGTAGTTGTCTCTGTTAGTGATGAAGAAGCGTCCAGTGGAGTTGTCAATGTCCTGGAACACAATGACCATTTCTCAAACTTATTTACATTGTAAACAATAATAAGAATGCTTTACTTGGAGCAGGCTAAACATCGAACACCATTTTATTACAATTTATTGTACTTATTTATCTCTCTGTTTTTGTCTTCCAGTTTTAATGTAATGTATATACATGGGTACATATGTACACATACCATATAGGATGTTCCATCTACTTTACGCCATGTCCAGGTGGGATGTGGGTAACCAACAGACTTGCAGTAGAGCATTGCATTTTCCCCCTCGTTTTTATTTTCACTTCGCTTGTGGCCGGTGATATCAGGTTTTGCTGCAAAGGTAAAATAAATAAATAAAGTTGATCATTAGCTGTGTTGGCAGAGGTAAGACATTCAAAGGAATGTTTCAACTGCTACCAGATGGCATGAATAAGGAAAGCATGATTGGCTGTTCTGACTATGGTAATTTTATGTGTTATTCAGATGTATGTGTAGGAGAGAGTCGTGTAATTGAGATTCTCTATAGCGGGGTTGATTTACTGAAGCAGTCTGGTTTCCATCTAAATTTTGATCATTTTCTATCATGTTTAGGATCATTTTTTGTACTAACTTTATTCAGTATTCCACACAGGGGTTACTGAGTTTGTGGTGTATCAAGTTTCTTAGATTTCAATCACTTTTCTCCACTTGTCATGTTTTGTTCTTGTTTATAGGTTTCTGTTTCAAACCTTGTTTCTAAAAACGCAAAACCACGATACAAGGCTATTGATCTTAAATCAGTTACTACTAATGTATGTGCTAATCTGGTTTCACAATCAATCAGTTAAACACCCTCATGGGGGCTGTAGCTGTTAAATGCTTACTAAATAGCTGTTTTTGTCTTTACTAAGATAAATATAGGTCCGTTCTTTTAGTATTTTTAGTAAAAGGTACCATTTTATTTATTTTAATTTATTTAATTATTTTTGGTAGTAGACATCTGTTTCGTTAAACACATAGAAACCATGAAACTCATAAAAAGAATAACCTAGTATGACTTTTGTATGAGAAAGATCTGTGTAAAATTGTAGATAGAGGCTTGTCTTGGAGTAAGGGCAGACTAATGCTCTCAATAATAGCACTGTTTTGGGTGAGCATTTATTTTGTGAGCACAAACACCTCTACCACCAAGCCCCAGCAGTGGGAAATATCACCCCGAAAAAGATAAAAGCATTTCAGTACAATTCATAATGACGTCATGGAAGAGGGGAAACAGTATGATATGAGAACCAGATGCTCCCATTCAAAATAATTCCACAGAGAATCCCACAAAGGACATTTTGAGCAAAGGAAATCGTGTGAATTGGCTCTGATTAATGAATAAGCTCAGGACAAAAACAGAAAGGTTATGAATTCAGTATATTCAGGCACATGTCATAAAGCGCTGCAATAGATGCCAAGTCAAACTGATCAATAGCACAGTCTTTCCCAAAGGTAAGGCATGTAACTCTGCACAGCATCAGAAAGATAACAGTTCCTGCTTTTCCACTAATCCTCAAAATTACAATAATTCCTTCCATGCAATTAAGCAGGACAAGGGAGAGGCCTGGAGTGAGCATTTTTCAGCTGCGGATGGATAATAGAGCAGGAGGGGTCTGAGCGCTTTGGTGACATCACTCTACTCTAATTATGGTGCACACGTGCTCCCTGAGCAGGGGAGTGGCCAAACTCATTTGTGCCTTATCCTGACTGTATTGTGTCAGTGACTGACAGCACAGCCCTCAGAGTGGCGCTACAACAGGCAGAAACCTCCAATTCACACTCCTGATTTCTGTGATTGTTAATCTGGGTGTGCTAGAGACGTAAAGTGACACATGAATGAAAGAGGGATGTGTGATGGGGAGCAAGGTCATAGCTGTCAGAAAAATGGTAAAAAGCTGAATAAGATTACATGGAACTTACAGAGACATGAAACCATATCCTTTATTAGGTGCTATCCATATGTTCAAGTGGTTAAATTATTTAATTTTGAGAAAAAGTGTGAAATTCTACAGTTGTGTATGAAAATGTCAAAGTATACAAATTAAAACATTTTGATACAGACGTGCTTAATATTTATTAAAAAAAAATTAGAAATACAAGGTACCAAACATGTATCTGTGGCAAGCTTAGTATCACAAACAATAAACTCCACTCCTGCCACAGAAATGGTTGGGACTGGATTCAGAGCCTTAATCCTACAACATCACAGAACCCTCCATCTGTTGCCTCTGAGCCGAGTCCTGCAAGGATGAGTGTGCCAAGGACACTGTAGGCGAGGGATCTCAGTGAACTGCTGCCAGAAGTGCAATGCAAAGCTGACTAGCATAACACTGCGCTTGCTACCTGGGTCACAAAAGATCTCAAACACCTCTAGAAAATAATAAAAACATTTAACAACTGAACTTCAAATGTTTTGTTTAGATCTAGCAATTGCACCTACTCTTCGACACTTTGTTATTTTAATATTTTTAGACTCAGAATGTAGGACTATTTAAAGGACAAAAGCATGCATCATCAGTTCAGCTTGAAGACTGACTCTTTCTCCAGGGGACAGATAGCAAGCCGCAACAGTCATGGGCCTGCAGTCTAGTGATGGCCAGGACACTTCAGTTTGAATGGCGATGACTCCCATCGTCTCACAATCCAGTGAAAGCAAAACACACACGGTCATCACCCATGTTATGTAATCAGGCAGTGCTTTAAGACAGCTGTGGAATAAGAGGCAAGGCATGCTCAGTATGCACCATAGCCATGCCACAGCAAATTGGCTTAAGCACTACACACAGGCACGCTTCTCTTGAACAGGGTTTCACTTGCCCTTTCCCAGAGAAGATTCCTTATTCCAGCTGATGGCTTTGCTGTCAGCTTGAATGAAACCAACACAGTGGTTCCTGTTCAGTTTTCTAACTACTGCACAGACTGTCCTTCTGAATTTTCTCTACTTTTATCATTATTAGTTCGGTGACACCATAATCTATTAGAAACATTGATTTTAATTTATTCTTTTAAAGTTGTTTAGCTGCTCTCAATGATGCCTCCAAGTGGGCTTTTTGCATGTTTTGGTGCACATGTGCAGCGCCTGTCCATTTGCTAGACTGTTATTTAAGTGAAAGTCAAGACTGACAACAGCCTCCGGATTCTCCCCTGTCATCGCCACTGCACTGGGTGAACTCAAACATCTTTTTTAACAAGGACTCTCTTCTCACAGCTTTGGATGGATAACGTTTCTAGGACACCTTGATTCTCTTCATTTTTCAGTAGAAAACCATGGATGAGCCAATGAAAGCTCAGATTTAAGCCAAGGCTTTTACCAGAATCTAAATACATCATAAAGGAAATCAGTTGTCATACCTGTTCATGTAGGAAACATTAGGTCATAAAGGGAACTTACCTTTTACTTCAATAGTGGCATTTGCATTTGGTGCCATGTAAAATGTGTAAACACACATGTATTCCCCAGAGTCATCTGCTCGTGGTTTAGTAATTCTAGAAGAAAATACAAAATACACTTATTCCGTATCTTTAAAATACCAGTCACTTACACTGTAAGTAGTCAAGTAAATAGTCAACTAATTTCAGTTTAACTCTAGTAATTAGTTTCGACTACAGCAGTGAAAGCTTGAGGGACCTACAAGGCTGTGGCAGACAAATTGTTGGCATTATGCAGTTATATTACAGAACAGCAGCTCTGGATTCTGCAGGGAAGGACACCACAGGCATTTTAGCTGTAATCTTCAAGAGTATCCCTGATGTAATGTGACAAGGAAGTGACCAATTGGTCTTATCTTGTGGCTAGGGAGAGTCTGTGGTATGTCCATGGGGGCGACAGTAGCTTTGTGCTCCAGTGGTTATACTGTGTGACAGCAGGAACTAACAACTAGTTGTTACTTTAGGCTATGATATTTTTCTGTGTTATTTTTAATTAGATGAAAAGGAATACTTCAGTATCTGTAAGGAGTAAGACATACATATTTTTGTGAATAAAACGGGTAAGAAGACAAGAGTTACCTAAGCTATGATCTCAATCTAAAGTGTCCAAATTCAGCTGTTCCCTGACAAGGTTTGCAGCACTTATGATTATTGCAATATTTTAACGATTATGATAACCAAAATAATTATGAACCATTTACTTTTACTTCCTTGTTTTAGTGCCTGTACTTGTTGCTTCAGTGACTGCTTGAAGATGACTGTGCATGCAGTCTAGTTCTGATGAGATGTTGTCTCTTCTTTCCATGGAAAATGCACAAACAGGCACATTGACTTAAATGCTGTAGAATTTAAAATGTGTGAAACATTATAGTTTGGGGTTCAGCCTATATTCAAAAGACAGTGTTTTCCTCAGTCAGGTCCTGTTCTTTAACATCACAGGTTACCTTGGTGTTGTTTTTGTTTCCATAGCTACTGTCATTTTACATGGAACATTTAGATTTTTTGTCAATTAATTCTCATTCAGTTCCAACGCTGGTGACACTCATTGTCGCATCGACAGGAATCTGTTTGTCACCTGTATGCTGTGCTCCTCTGCTCTGTCCGTGTATTGGGGATCTCCTGTCCATTCTTCATCCAGAAGCTTTCCTTGTGGGCAGTTTGAGCAGTGGTGAGGTTACACTGCAGGGTTACTGGTTTGCTAGGGCTGTCCGCTGACAGGATGATCTGATCAGTAGCATTGATCTTTGGTTCTAGAAGACAGAGACAGTCAAACCTTATCACAGAACAGGGGCTCAATGATGTTTTAGCACTTTCTCTCACGCTTTAGTAGCTTTAGACTGCAAGTTTTCTTTTTTAAAGGATTTGTGTAGGAGGGTGTCTATGACATTAAGACAGAAGTTCACACAACATATAAACAAAAGACAAAAGTATATGAGACAGCTGAAATGCCTTGCGTCGCTTAGTTATCTTTAGAGTAAACAAATAAGATAACATTTTATTTTTAACAGTTTACAAAAGACTAACATGGTGGTAATAATAATGGTCATAATCATTATATGGCACCTGTCATTAGCATGAAGGAATATTTTTTTTCAACGTTAATGACTTGTTAAGGATGATTCGGTCATTATGTCTTTTTGCAAAATCAACAATGAGATGTCTTTGTTTTGACAACTTTTATATTAGTCCAGAAAACTTTATTTAAAGGCATCAAGTAAAGCTATGTGTCTTTTTGAAAATTTTATAAATCTTGGTACTGTATCCCCTGACATCAATCTGCCCTTGTAACAGCTAATGACATCTGTGTGACAACTCCAAATTGTATAACTGTCAAGGAAATTATTCGTGATACTGTCAGAAAGCATTTGACGGTGTAATAACCCTTAATGACATTTTAATGACTAGTTCAAAATGTAAAGCTGTAAGTAAGGTTAAAGAAAATATTCCTGACACAATTACAATGGTCTCATGACAGCAAATGACAAGACCAAGCACATATCTCAGTTGTATGTAATGTTACCACATAAAGATGATTTTTTTTAAAAAGCAACACTATGTAAATCTTGAAGTAAGATATGTGATTGCTCATGTGTTAAGAGCACAGACTGGGCAACCAACCAAAAGTGTCAGTATTCGACAACCTGGAGTGAGACTAAGCAGTAAACTTTTTTTCTCAGAAACTGCATAGTGTTGCTTTAAGTCTTATAACTAGGCCTCCTGTGGCATGTTAATGACAGATTATACTGTCTAAGTTAATGTAAGGATTGTTACATAGACATTAACAGGTTAAGTTGCCTTACTGAAGTCAGATTATCAGAACAAGGACTTCTCAAACAATTTTAACTTTGCATTTAAAATAAAATATTCTGCCCAAAATCACTTAATAAAAATTAAATTAAATTAAATTTAAAAAGTCATAAGCATTCAAAAGACTCCTTTATGGCCACAGTTGGTGTCATGTCATGGTTATTATGATGTCTTACCAGTCTTATGCACACACCTTTGAAAAAATGTAACCGTAGGGGGATTTTTAGACAACTCTTAATGTACATTCATGAAGTCTCAAGGAGGTTATTTGACAGAAAGAATGTATAATTTTATAATTTATAATTTATAATTTTATATCATTTTAATTTCTCACTACCACAGAGAGAACTTGATTGGCTTTCCAAAAAGACCCATCCTTTGTTAGCTTTCACATAAATGCCATCATAATATATAAGTTAAAAAGCCACGTATTTGCAGTTTTACAGGTCTACAATTTACAGTCTTGACATCTTATATTAATACTGAATGATCTAAATTTCTTCATCATCTAATTTGCTAAAAACACCGATTACTAAACAACACCAGAATCTTTTTCTCACAGATGTAAAAGGAAGTAGGAAGTATCATCTGAGAACAAGGGGCCCTTTGCTCTGCCATGAGTCGTGAAGCCTCTTCTACCCGGCCCCACCACCCACCCATCCTCCGCCTCCACCTCCAGGGTGGGTCAACCATGGCAACAATGGAGCCCCCAGGGGGAGGAGTGGAGAAGAGAGGCATCATAATCATACTCAGACTAGAAAGTGACTTGTATTAGCATTCATGGAATCTATTCCTATTCCTATATCTTCTCACAATTCTGTGTACTCAATAGCTAAGGAAATATCTCTTCCCTCCCTGCTGACATCTCTCCCCCACTAAGCTGAACCACATGTACTATTAATAGTATCTCCGAGACATGCATACACACAACGTGAGGTACATAAATTAACATTTAGCAAACATGGCACTGAGGTCCACAGGCAATTTAACTAGAAGGTTGTTTGTAGGACACCTTGTCACCAACTAAAATCTGGTAACTGTTGGATAATGTTACATCATATTGTCAAAATGTAAACAAATATATATTGTTGCAGTGAGTGAGTCATGATGTAGTGAAACCTTATTCCCCCTTTCCTCATGCTGGAACTGTAATACAATGCAGCATTTAAGCTGATACTGTATTCAGTTAACAAACATTAGATTAATTGTGATATTACATAAGGGGTGTTATTTTATATAATTGCATTATCAGTGTAAATAGTTTTATTTTTCTTTACATTTTCTTGTACTTGAAGTTCCAGCTTTGACTGACTATGTAATAGAGATGCATTGCATTTTGCTAAGATATATTTAAACAATTCAACTTATGATTTGAGAAATATTAACCAATTAGCCAAGGTCAATATTTAGCAGGGCATTATAAATTGCAAAAAAAAAACAAAGCAGGCCCAAAGTCATGATACTGGGGTAAATTACAAAAGAAAAAGTGCTCCTTCTGAGAGATCTCCCAGGAACTGGCACAGAGAGAATAGCACATATGTTGAGCTCAATGGGTTGAACCACCCATTCTTAACAAGGATATTCAATTTTCAATACATTCTTGTGTCTGGTTTTAAACAACACACATTTATGTAAATTTGCATTACAAACTGTAGAACTTCACATACCATCATTGCCATTTAAAAAGCAAAGTCTCACAAATGTGCTTACTGTAAGTAAGTGAAGAGGACTCAAAATCCATTGAGATCTATGTTATTCAAATGATACTACATACAAAATCCATGTTAGAGTAATTGAGTATGAAACACTATCTCCCTATAGATTTGTGGCCGAAAAGAATTAAAGAAAAGAATGAGTTACTCTCTCACAGAGAAACCTGCTGTGTTAGCTTGAATTCATGTGAGCAACAATGAATTCAAAAGGTGAAAGTCTTTTTCATGCTAAAAAAATATGGAAAAATATCCACGGAAACATTGTATACCACTCCTTCTCTGATGTAAATTTGTATGTTTAGTTACATACCACACAGCCATGTTGCCAAAATACAGCCAAATAAACTATGTAATACTAAAAAAGTTTTAGGAGAAGCAAGTTTGACACAAAGGCACTTTGTTAACTATATTTTTGTGTAACAGTCCACAATGATGCCAGAGTGGTTGGAGAGGTTTCTGAAGATGTTTTGTCACCACTGGAATCAATTGTAATGGTGATTAATAACTGATTACAGCTGATCCTCTTTATTAAATCAATAGTACAATGTTTTAGGAAATAATCTTGCTTGCTTTCCTGCTGTGAGTTAGATGATAAGATGAATGCCACCTCCACTTCTGTATACCAAATATAAAACTACAGTCAGCAGCCTCTTAGCTTAGCTTAACATAAAACTGGCAACAGGTGAAAACAGCTTTAGGGTGCTGCTGCCCCTGTCCTTTTTACACTTTTGTTACCTAACAAAGGAGATATAACATACAATCAAAGAGCTTTGTAGGTTTCCATTAGTAAGATTAGCTGTTTCTGCCCATGTCCAGGGCTAATACTAAGCCAAGTTAACTGGCTGCTGGTGATAGCTTTGTATTTATGTCTTAGAAATTAGAGTGGTACTTATGTTGTCATCTGAGAAAAAAAATCAAATAAGTGATCAGCCCAAAATTATAAACTATTCATTTGCTTAAAAAAAAGCAATGTTTTGGAGGGTTTCATACTCAAAAGATTTGTGTATAGTATCTTTCTATCCATGCAAGAAGTGGACTTGAGGTGGGGTTCATCATTACAACTGTATCTACTTGAAAAAAACAAAAGCCAATGGCAATAAATGAATACATAAATATACTGCCCCCTGTGTTCTTATTTAAGAGATTTACATTCACAAACTTAATTAAACAAAGACCAAAAAAAAAGACAATTAGACATGAACATGTTTCCTCAGCTACAAACTATACATTTATATCATTGGGCTATTATATATAGCCTGTTATATACATGTAAAAACTTAAATATTACATGCATATCAAAAGAACATTTATTCCTCAGTAATGACAGAATATATTTTGTAAGAACTTGAATTGCACTTTTGATGAATTAGATTGTAGAAGAAAATTAAGGAAAAGTAAATGTGAGAAGTGAGCAGCTGCTGCATTTTGCACTTTGCATCATTGTTTAAATTTCAACAGCCTTGCAAATAATCAAATAAAGCTCACACAGAAATAAAAAAATTGTCAGTCCAATCAGAAGAGCTATCAAGGATCAAACTCCTTTAAGCTCCCCAGAGAGTTTCACTATGACTAACAACATTCCACATCTCCCTGTGCTCCAGTGGGCAGACCACTGAAGCATGTACAGATTAGAGGAGTCCAGCTGAAATTCAGTTTGTTTGAATGTTTTTGTGCGCAGAGCAGAAGGTTAAATGATATAATGTCATTACTGATTCACACTCACACGCTAATGGCTGAGAAGGCACAAGGTTACACTGTGCAAGTCCAGAGAGACTGTTTTGCAAAAGTCAAATCTTTGTCTCATCTAAATGAGAAAAGAGACCCTCAAGGCCCTCACGTGATCCTTTATTGGATTATCAAACAAAATTTTAAAAGCAGAAAATGTTGCCTATATCAGGAAAGAGTTGACAGCAGGAATCACTCTTTTACACATTATTGGGCCCCCCCCTTGTGTCTTCTTACAGTCCCATTAACACTGTGCCCAGAATGAGAAAGCCAAATCAAAAGCACTGTTACTTCAAAGCACCACTAGGTTCCACTGCGTTTAGCAGGCAAGGCTTTGAAGTAAATAAAACAATTCACGCAATGCAAAATGCAAAACATAATGTTGAGGGAATAAGTATCACAAATAATTCCAGGAATAGGAAATGGATTAAATAATTCCAGGAATAGGAAATGGGTGAAATAAGGATACAGAGGAAAAGAGTATGATCAGAATATTGTAAAAGGACTCGTGAGACATTTAGAACTAAAGTTTAGTGTGTGAGGAAAGAGGGCAATGTAAATAGAGACTGGAGACAGTTCCTGGGTTTGTGGTCATTGACAAGATGTTCAAGGGATTTTAAGAGGGACAGGGGGTTAAATGAATTCAGTTGATGAGAACATAAATATTTCTCAAACCAAATAAACAAACAAAAGACAGAACACAACCACTGGCAGGAATAATTAAGACAATTGAGTTTTTTTTTTTCCATTTATACTGGTAAAAAGTAACTTAAGAATTTCAAAAACATTGATAAAATGATTGGTGGTTGGTTGTTTTGTTTTTGCATGGCCAGTGACTGCTGGAGTGAGGGTGGGCCCCTGAGAGGTTTTTTAGGGCTTGGGATTGCTAGTTTGATCACCATCTAGGCACTACAGGATATAGACAACTCACTCTGTAGCACCGAAATGGTGGCCTGTGCGCGGATCCAGGTGATGGCAGGGTTTTGTCGGAGGTCATTGCGCCTTGGGTCGTTGCTTGCCCGGCACTCATAGGTCCCAGAGTCCTCCAGTGTGAGGCGGGTGATGCCGAGCACACTGACCCCATTGGTGCCATAGGCCGTGTTGATGGACACCCGACGCTTTCGGGCTCCGTCCCACAGCTGCTTGAAGGAGTCAGCTCGGTTGATTTCAGCATACCACCACTGGATCTCTGGAGTGGGGTTACCAACCACGTCGCAGTACAGCTCAAAGGTGTCCCCCGTTAGCTTAGTCTCAGACATTGGCGACTTCACAAACCCAGCTGGAGAGGGAAAGTGCATCAGGATAGCAGGGAAGGAAAGGGTAGAAAGGGTCAGAGCAAAAGGAAGGTGTAGAAAGGCCAAAGGATGGAGAAGGAAATTAAATAGGATCAGAGTACATTGAACAAAAGAGAGGATGATTAAAGCCAAATTAAAACAAAGCAAGCTTCAAATTATTGATAGGTAGAAAAAGGAAAGGTCATGATTTTCTAAAACCAGTCTGTTTAACGTCAGGGTTCCCTGGCAGACTAAGGTCATGTAGCCTTCAGACAAAGTCCTAGTCAACAGTCCCAAGTCAGTGCCAAAAAGTAGTACTGATATCTGTTTATTTCTTTTTCCTCATCTTCTCTCACACATCTAATGTTAAATATGAGTAAAACAGAAGTGTATCAAAGTGTGTCTTTAATGAGCTCATGCTTAAACAGATACTACTTTAGTTATAGTACATTAAATGCAGTATGTCAAGCATACGTGACCTTAGAATATCATTAAATACTAAATATAGGCCTATGGTAAAGTTGAGAACTATTTGCCCATTCTCACTTGAGCTTAATCAGTCTTCTTAAGGGTTTGTTTTTACAGACAAGAATACGAGTAATTACAAACATGAGTAATTAAAGTGTTCCACTTGAGCTAAAAAGTCAGAGATACTATTCTTGTGATATAGTTTTGCTGAGTTGAAAGGTACAATACTGTAAATTCCCAGGTAAAGTCAGTGTTAGTTGTAAAAATACTAGGTTATTGCCTCCACCAATGATGTTAGAAAGTGTGTTAGTAAGAAAATCTTATAAATAAAATCTTGAAATTTAGGCAAGTGGAATACATACTTTGTTTTGGACCCTGAAAATGTCATAATATGGCCATCTTTAAAGTAATAAAGCCATTTTTACAATCATATTTCAATAATTCTCAAATGTATTTCAGTCTTCCCTAAATTTGGTCAAAATTTTGAGTGTTTG
>JAUZTA010000001.1:20370576-20380958 GCA_034780835.1 Ctenochaetus striatus
CCATATAAACAACATTTGGCATGGTGGGACGAGGAAACTCAAACACAAAGTCCACTCTCATGAGCCACAGGTCTGCTTCTTGAAACAAGGCAAAGAATTCTGCATCTGGACCCAAATACTTTTCCACCAAGCCTGTATAAATTGGTAACATAAACCGTCTGCTTTGATATTCCATGAGGCCAAAAACTAATACATTAATAACTCTCTGAAAAAAGCTCATTTTATCTGAAAACTCTGTCCATGTCAAAGGAACATATGACGGAGGAGAAGGTGCAATGGCAAAATGGCCTTCACTTTTACTAGCCCACCTGACATTAAACACAAGAGGCAAATTGAGGTAATGTGCGAGTATGACACCGCTTGGTATGCCAGGGTCTGTAAGAACAAGGTCATATTTAGCATCCTCTATCAGATTTTTGTTTTCTAAAAGGAACTCAATCATTTTGCAACTTTTCTCATGCATCTTTTTGAACATTTCTTCTTGTTCCATTTGCAAGCTTAAACGGGTCCAGAAGGACTTTCCTCCTCTTTGGATTTCCAGCAGTCGGGCCACAAATATTTTGATAAACTCTTCATCAAATCCAGACTCCATGTTGAGTGTAATTGAAGTATAGAATGGAGAGGTTTCCTTGATGTACCAGCTATCAAATGACCTCACAACAGAAACCTGGTGGCCCCTTGAATGAAGTCCCTCAATAATGACCTTCATGTTCACCCAGTGGCTCCCATCCATGGGAAACACAAGAACTTTCCCACCAAAAACCACAGCAGGACTGAGCAAGCAGAGAGCGATCCAAAGCCAGTGACACTGCATTTTTATTCTACAGCAGGAAAGTAGGAAGCATAATTTATCATATTAAATGCATTACTTTATAATCATTTTCTTAAATACTGAAGATGCACTTAATGTAACTAATCTTAAAAAATATCCACCTACATTTCTTAAACTGTTTCAGTATGTGTAGCCTAGTTTAATTCCAGTCATCACTGAAAGTCACATATAAAACTAATATAAAATAGAGAAGTGCTAATATTTTCAGTCAAATTCTTATGTATGCAACGTTATTCAATGCATATGCAAGCGTCTGATAGCATAACCATACCAGGTAACTAGAGGTCAGTGTACACAGAGTGCAAGAGAATCTAAATCAGTGGAGCGCCAAAAAAATGTGTTGCATATGTAAACAGTTGACTTTTTGAACCACACAGTAACTCAAAACCATTAGATTGGTATTTATATTGGCATAGGATTAAAAAATGCTAAAGTTACCTTATTTAGCATCCAGTGTGTTGTTTTTTAATCTTTTCTCCCTTAACGGAGAACAGAAAAGTGCCGGTCCTTCCTGCTTTTAGGTGAAGTAGGACTTTGGTATTGCATGAGCACAGGTGATAAGAACATAAAAAAGAGGAGTGCCTCACAAAAGTCGAGTATAATGTTTAACTCTTATGCAGTTGATATCAGTGACAAAAACTATGTAACTGGAAAACAAATTAATTTTGGAAAGTGCAGGAATATATTTTTTTCTGTTTAAAAAGTTTTTAGCTACATTAAAGGTTTATACATTCATTTTTAAAATGTGAATTTTATTTTAAATTCATAATTCAGTGTCCCACTCTGAAGCTCCAGAAATACGTTTTGATAATGTGACCCAATTGATTTCTTATGTAGCCTTAAACAAACTGAGATGTTTGCATTCCAGCAAAGCAAACCTCTACTGGTTTGAAAGAAGTGGTTATTCTCTGTGTTGGGACATTCAAAGCAGAAAGAATATGGGTGTAAAGTGCCTATTAAAGTGGCAATACAATCCCTGAGAACGTGATGTGGGCCATTGTGCAACTTTACTGTCACTTAAGGGAAAAGGATAGTTGTAAGCAGTATCATTTCCTTTTTCAGGGAGCGGGTCAAACGGGGTTGCGATGTCCTGATTAGTCGGCTGTGCATATGCAAATTTTCAGTGGGTAAACATGTGCATGCCATTGGAGAAGAGTAATACCCATGGAGTCCAGCAGAGGGCACAGCCTGTTTTAGATAAAACTTACAACCAAAAGTACACTTAAACGGTAAAACATCTGCTTTGTTCAATATTCTACCACAGCAAAGCTAAAACAAGGGCCTACAGTATAAACAGAATAATCAATGTCTACAGACAAATACAAGAACTGCAAATTCTCAGGTGAGAACAGCCTTTGTGTCTTAATAAAGCCTTTATCCAGAAGAGATGGTGCTTCCCTCAGTTTGTGGTCTGATTTCTGCAGCCTGGAGATTATTTGCAGCTCTGCCAGAACCTGAAGGCAGTAATGTAGTTGCAAATTGTAATTATATTTATTTACAATATCCCCAGAGTGCATTTAAGCCCAATAAGTGTAAGAAATTGGGCCAGCCCTGCATGTTTATCCTGAGGGACTGCTTATTCAAGACTTCCTGAGTGGCCCTGAGGAAAGAGTTGTCTTTATCCACTCAGCTTGCTTTAATTTAGGCCCAACAGGGTGTGATATTCATCAGCAAACTGAAGAACCAACACTGGAATATAAAGAAGTCTTGAACCATTTCAGTATCTTCATGACTAAAAACAATTTGATTTTGGATGACCTTAAGGATAAGTTTTTTTTCTTAAACAGAGTAGCTTGTCTGTCACTCTTATGATTTTCAGAGGTATTTTTGCTACTGCGTGGTCATATCAATCACCCTAAATATCTCCAAAGATATGTGTTACAGAAAAATTCAGACATCTTATTTTCAAAAGAATGTCCAACCTGCAAAGAAACATTGTATATCACAGGTATAACATGACTCTTTAGAATAATGAATTTATCAAAAAAAAAAAAGTTTTTGTAAGAATATAGTCAATCAACTTCACAATTATTTTAATATGCTTGAGTTCCTCTTGTGGTTGAAATAAATTGTAAGGCACTAAATCATTTGATTAGTTGATGTATTTTCTAGAATCAGACAAAATTGGTGCTTTCTGGAAATACTTTTTTCTGTTAACTTATCACGTACAAGGAGAGAAGACAATATTTTTATATTTGACATATTGGATTTACATATTCTGATTTTTTGTGATTTAGACTTTATTTTGATTGTTACATCATGTTTTTTTTCTTTTTTAATCACGTTTATTTTTCATTCTCTGACATGCAAAGCATAAACACTTTAATAAAGCAACAAAGGTGCCCAGAATAATTAGTGCAACACTAACTAGAAACAGCATCACATCCACAGAGTGGTAGGAATACCAGGGCAGTCTGTAGGACTCTGTTCTCAGGTGAGCTGCACCTCCATGTCTCATGACAAACTCTATCCAGAAGAGGGCGTTGTCCAGTGGCTTCATTGGCTGATCTCTGTGCAGCCTTGAGAGTCTCTGCATGTTCATCCTGTAGGATGGCTCAGTCAAAACCTCTTGAATTCCCTGAAAGAAGATGTCTTCATTCATGGTGAAAATATCAATGTTCTTCCCTGCCCCTCTTACATCAATTCTCAATAGATTATCACGTTGGTCAAAAATCAGTGGAAGTCCAAGGATGGGAACTCCATGGTAGATTGCCTCCTGAACACCATTTGTTCCCCCATGAGCCACAAAGAGTTTTGTCTTTGGGTGTCCTAAAAGGTCATTCTGTGGCATCCAGTCCACTAGTAAAGTGTTGTTGCCCAGAGTGGCTGGTCTGTCACCTTTATATCTCCAGATGACTTTCTGAGGTAGTTTGGCAAAAGCTGCAGCGATCTCCTCTGCCAGATCACTGGGAAGCTCTTCTATCAAAGTTCCCAGTGACATGATAATAACTCCATGCTCTCCAGAACTCTGCACAAACTCCTCCAAGTGTTCAGGTAGAGGTTTTGCAGGTTTGCACTGGAACCCTCCCATATAAACAACATTTGGCATGGTGGGACGAGGAAACTCAAACACAAAGTCCACTCTCATGAGCCACAGGTCTGCTGCTTGAAACAGGGAGAAGTAATCTATTTCCGGACCAAAGTATAGGCTGGTCAGTGCAGAATAATGTGGCCCAACTACCTGCTTGTACAGATGCATTCTCATGGTGTAAAAAACAATGTTTTGGACCCTCTCAAAGAAAGACATTTTATCTGTCAACTCAGAAGGTGGGAGTGGGACATAGGAAAGTGGAGAGGGAGCAATGGCAAAGTGGGCTTCGCCATGAACAGTCCATCGAGCATTAAACACTAAGGGCAATCCGAGGTAATGAGCCAGCATGACTCCTCCTCCATTTGCAGGGTCTGTCAAAACAACATCATACTTGGCATCTTGAAAGGACTTTATTAACTCTTTATTTTCAAGTATATACTTCACCACTTCACAGACTTTCTTATGTAATTCAAAGAACTTGTCTTTTAACTCCATGTCCAAAGCAAAACGGGCCCACACAGAGCCTTTGCTACGTTTAATTTGAATTACTTCAGAGACAAAGAGACGAAAAAAATCCTCATTTGCACCACCAGCAACATCCACTGTGACAATTTTGTAATGTGGAGATGTTTCACTGATGTACCAGCTGTCTGCAGCCCGAATGACAGTCACAGTGTGTCCCCTTGAATGCAACTCCTCAACGAGAACCCTCATGTTTACCCAGTGGCTGCCATCATGTGGAAAAACGAGGACATTTCCACCGTGGGCAGCTAAAATAATGGCAGCCAACAGAGAGATGATGGTATCAAATAACAAAAACATTTTCAAGTCTTCTCAGAAAGTGAAATCTGAAATACAAACAGAATAGAAAAGTTGTTACTTAAGTATTTTTGGAAAGAGGCACAATGGTGAAACCAGGATGTCAGAGCAGAGAGCTACAGTGATGTTCCTTACAGTTGTCTCTTTGTTTGTGTAATAAGAATTATTCTCTCACGTAGATCGAGCACATGGAGTCTTTCTCAGAAAATCAGAGAGCTGTTCAGTGCCAAGAGCTCTGCATGCATTTTGTGCTGAGCCCCAATTTCCCTGAGCAGAACTGTTTTTACAAACAGAAATATGTTTATATTGCTTCAGAGGAATATTGAAGAGCTTCCATATAAGAAAACACATAGTCCCTCTGTAACAAATCCCATGCACCTATTTTCCAGTTGATCAAATGTCTGATCCTTTAACAATGGACCTTATTCAATAAATTTTCCATTCCACTTAGTAACATTAGCCGGTAAAACCCAGAGACAAATGTCCCCCTCACTGTTAACAACAGCTGCTTCACTTCTCTTGACAAAGATCACTTACTGTTGTCTCATAAACTGAAAACAAAATCTTGAAACACAAAGCTTACTGTGAAACCCTTCCTGGTAGAGTAGAGGGTGCTGGTGCAACTTCACGTACTTCTGAGGTGCACAGAGAAGGGAAAAAGTTAGCGGTCAAAACTGCAGCAACACTAGTTAATGCCACATGACTGCTCCCCCAACCTAGATTTGCAGGTGTCCTATTGGCTGGCATGTCTGTGGATAGCTGTGATAGGCTGTTTTTGTTGTTTTTTTTTCTTTTTTTAAAAAGTTCTTTATTTAAATAAGGTTCATAAAAGGAGATGTGCTGGTCTAACATTACTTCAGCTTAACCTTCCAGGCACTCATGTCAGCAAACTGTCTTGCCAGATAGTGAACTCTCAAACAAAACAAAGCAGACCAGAGGGGAGTGACAGTCAAACCAGTGTGACTACAAAACATTTCCTGGTTTTCTTGGTCCCACCCTCATGACTGTTGGTGCAAGAGATTCTTGTCTCTTTCCGGGGAACCTCAGTCCTTATTTTGCAATGAGCCAAAAGTATAGTTAATCAACAGCAAATAGTCTAGTGTGATATTTATACATTATGCTCTAACATATATTGGCACTGGATATATACAGACAAAAAATAAAAAAAAAAGATATTATGGTCTGTCCCTTAAATAACAATGGATTTAACATGTGCACTGCATACAGAGTATTTCGGATGGTATAGCTACTGGTTGATTAACATTTTAACACCATTTTCTGTGAGATGTCAAGTGCGACATTTTGGGGGAAAAAAACATTCATGCAGACATCTCACAGAACAATCAGAGTTTTCTGAGTTTAGTTTTAAATAAGGGACTTAAATCATATAAATACACTGAATGGATTATAGATTAACCTACCTCAGATGAGATTCAAAAAAGAAAATATTTCAAACTTCTACAATGTTTTCTTAACAAGTTATCTTTGAATCAGACTTGGTGAAATTATGATTTTGTAATATAAAAGCTTTAAAACAGCCCTAATTTCTTTACTCTTCATTTTTTTTAGAATCTTAGTTATCTTATGATCTTAAGGCAAGATTGTTAATAAGCAACATACAAATGGCAAACTTACATTAAGGCTCTCTAGGCTTCGTTTAACTTCTGCTTTGTGTTGTTAAGGAAGGACTGTGCAGGGTTAAATTCTTAGCAGTTGGACTGGAAAAAAAACACTTCCTGTTTTTTTTCAGATGAATCTAACGGCGTGAAACTCAATTCTTTTTAAGGGAAGTTCACTCATTATATTGTGATGAGGCACAGTTACAGTAATCTAAAGGAAAATCTGTCTCTCCCCTGTTCATACTTACATCAGACACATTAGAAAGAAAATAATCTGAAACTACAAGAAAATATCAAGTTGTAAAATTCATAAAATAAACTGAACTTACTCAGCTGGATCTTCAGTCAAAACAATGACTTACAGCAATGTTACTTCATGAACTTTGGATCCGTAACAAATGGCAGACACATAATCATGGTACCTGCACAGACTTGTGCACACCCTTAATGTAGACTCCACCTCTGGGCAAGTATGTTTATTTTACATGAATGAGTCATAATAAAGGAAGTTTAACACACCACTGTGAAAGAAGAGGTCGCAGAGTGTCCCTGTTAGTACTCTTACTGAGAGGCTGTTTCTGTGAGACTTAGTTGGATAAAATTTGTAGATAAACATTTCAGATTTTTTGATAGCTCACCATTTGCTTTTCAAGCACAGTAAGAGTCTCCTTGATAAATGTTACACAAGAAATACAAAAAGAAAAACTGAAGCTGTGGCTTAGCAGAGCACATACATGTTTAAAAGTCGGATTTTTCTCACACAGTGAATTGTACATCTACATCAGATTTATCAAAAGAAAAAGGCACCACCTGGTGGTTCAGAATTGAGACACATGCACAAATATGTGGAATTATTTCACTGACTACACACAGAATAATAAAGTAAGAAAATAATGATTTGGCAATATTAAGCTTTTTAGCTTCTTCAGAATAAATGAGGCATAAACAATAAAGTTTGTTTATTTCCCTTCACTGACAATGATTTTTATTCATTTTTACCAAATTTGGCAAAATCAAGTAAAGACAATGCAAAACAGGGTGAAAAGGGGTTTTTGTTCTATAAGCCCCCTGTTAGCCACTGGCATCAGGAGCTCTACTGCCATCTCTCTAAACCAGGTTTGTAAAAAAAACACAGTATAATTCCATTTAAATTAAGTCTTATTATTTGATTTGTGCAGACATACCAAAACATTCATTTAGTTCAGCCAAACTTTTTTTTTTTTTTTACAAAAATACAATTATAAATAAATAGAAATAAATTGCTGCAAAATAATGCTACACAGAAATGCAGTTGATCGGTACCCCTGTGGTGATCTTAAATGTAGCAAAGTTAATCTTTATGTTGTATCTTATTTTATATACATGCAATGTACAAAATGTATAACCAAGGAAAAATTAGTCACGTTTGACTTTACGTTTGCACACTGCAGTGCATAAACATTTGATTGTAATGAAAGTGACAAAAAGAATAAGCAGCACAGCCCCAGCCAGGAATAAAACTACATCCACAGAGTGGTAGGAATACCAGGGCAGGCTGTTGGACTCTGCTCTCAGGTGAGCTGCACCTTTGTGTCTCATGACAAACTCTATCCAGAAGAGGGCGGTGTCTAGTGGCTTCATTGGCTGATCTCTGTGCAGCCTGGAGAGTCTCTGCATGTTCATCCTGTAGGAGGGCTCATTAAGAACCTCATTTATGGCTTTCAGGAAGTTGTCATCTTTGTCCACTGTGGCTAATGAAAGAATCTTAGCTCCTCCTCTGTCTTGCAGACGCAGCAGGTTGTCGTATTGGTCAAAAAACACAGGCAGCCCCACAACTGGGACCCCATGATAAAGAGCTTCTTGAACACCATTTGTTCCCCCATGAGCCACAAAGAGCTTTATTTTGGGATGTCCAAGGAGATCATTCTGTGGCATCCAGTCCACTATTAAAGTGTTGTTGCCAAGAGTGGCTGGTTTGGTGCCTTTATATTTCCAGATGACTTTCTGAGGTAGTTTGGCAAAAGTTGCAGCTATCTCATTTGCTAAGTCAGCTGGAAGTTCACCTACAAACAACCCCAGTGACATGATAATAACTCCATGCTCTCCAGAACTCTGCACAAACTCCTCCAAGTGTTCAGGTAGAGGTTTTGCAGGTTTGCACTGAAACCCTCCCATATAGACAACATTTGGCATGGTGGGACGAGGAAACTCAAACACAAAGTCCACTCTCATCAGCAAAATGTCAGCTTCAAGCAATAATTGGTAATAGTCATAAACGGGCCCGAGGAATTTGTCACATAATTTCTGGTATACTTGTTTGGCCCCCAATTGATTTTGTGTCTGGGATACTAGATACAAAATCATGTTTTTAACTCGCTGAAAAAAGGTCATCTTATCAGTGTAGCGAGATCCTGTTACAGGAATATATGATATAGGTGAAGGAGCAAGAGCAAGATGAGCTTCTATACCAAGTATCCAGCGAACATTATAGACCAAAGGAAGGTTCAAATATTTGGCCACAATGACTCCACCTCCCCAGCAGGGGTCAGTGAGCAACAGATCAAACTTGCTGTCCTTTAAGTTTTTCATCAACTCTTGGTCACTGAACATAGCAGTCACAAATTCACCTATGATGGTGTGGGCCTCAACAAATCTGTCAAACATTCCAAAAGTTGTTTTGAGAAAACTCACCAAGGGCAGTGCACCCCTTTCAAAATCAATGACTTGCCCTATGAGTTCTGTAATGTACTTCTGATCTAAGCTCCTCTCCACTTGAACTGTAAGGGTGTTGTAATAAGAGGCTTTCTCCTTGATGTACCAGCTTTTGCTTGGACGCAGAATAGTTATACTGTGTCCTCTTGAGTGCAAAGCTTGCAGTAGGATATCCATGTTTACCCAGTGGCTGCCTTCAGTGGGATAAACCAAGATGTTGCCACTTTGACAGGTTCTGGGCATGAGGATGAGCAACAGCAAAGCACTGCAGCAATACACCAACCTCATCTGAAATGAAACAGAGGACAATCAACTGACGTATTCGGTGAAAAAAATCCCAATTCAGTTGATATAATTGTGTTTATAAAACTCCTTCAACACAATGCAGCTGTGAGGTGTGCACACTGTATGAAACACATGTTGCAGCTGAGGACAGCTGCTGTTTTCTGGGTTGTGTAGTAACAGATTACTTGTATTGGGCATGAAGAAATCAGATGACAAAAACTAAATGACACTAATAAACCCAGATTATATTTTAAAAAAGTGTAATTAGATTTATATTAAGTTACACTGTGATTGTCAGTTTTAATTACATTTTTTTGATTCCTCTTTAAAATAGGTTGCCAATGTTGATAAAGGTGATTACACTAATGATTGTTTTGGTTTTAAAATTATGATTTTTAGAGAACACAGATTTTTTCTATATCTTTACATTTACATTACAAAGTAAAAATTCACATATTCTGTTCACAAGTATTACTCTTAAAAAATGGCAAAGCCCTCCGCGATGCGTCTGATTCAAGAAGTGCAACAGCAAAAACTTGCACAGATAAGCGCAACCTAAACATTTTGTTAAATACACGCAGTAAATCAGTAGTTTGAGCCAGTAGGTCTACTCTTTCTGTAAAGTTTTAAAGGCAATTTCATTTGAATTGTACATGTTTTGAGATGATGTGAAAAAAAGCTGTAAAACTGTAAAAGCGAAACTAAATTTTCGTGGCTTCCCTCCATTTTTGATAAAAGGTGCAATCTATTTTTTTCGTGTTATGATTGTTAAATTGGGTCTGAATGCTTCACTTGCACTTTAACTTAAATCGACTTTAGATCGCATTTGTATAAAACCATTTCGTGGTGCACAGTAGAAGGTCCTGCGCCGCTTTTTCACTTTACGTCATGCTGAGCAGCGAAATAGGCATCCGTGTATCACACATTTAACCCAGTGCAGGTCCACTCACGTGTTTACGATCAAGCATTCTTTATACGAAGCGTTTTTACTTACTTTGCTTTGCAGTTTGACTAAACACAGAAAAAGTCACGGAAAACACGCAGCTCGCCGAGCCAACGGGTCCAGACCTCAGCGGTATACGGAGGAGCTGTAAAGGAGAGTGGA
>JAUZTA010000001.1:20403480-20421863 GCA_034780835.1 Ctenochaetus striatus
ACAGAACATCTAAACTCAACATCGTCTCCCTCAGTGACAGTGGACGGCCCAACCACTGAAATATCTGCAGGGAGAAACTTGGCTGTGTGGCAGAAAGACAAAATGAGTGAAGGGAAATAACACTGACGAAAAGCTCTCACAGGAATGAAAATCCTTACCTATAACCAGAATCTCAATGATGTTCAATCCTTTCTTTCTTACTTGCGTAAGTGAATATATCTTTGTGGAATAGAAGCAGCTGTAACTCCCACTGTAATTAAGACCAGCTCTGGATATGGTGATGGCTGTGTCATTTTCACCTTGCTTCTGTGTCACTGTGCTGATTATGATGTCATCTTTACATAAATAAATGTAAACCATGGCTTGTTTCTTGAACCCAAACGTGCTGCAGGTTAAATAAAGGTCACTCTTTTCGCTTATTTTTCTCTGTTTGGCCAAGATCCTTGCAGGAAAAATATCTGCAACGTGATCTGCTGGAACTGAAAAAGACATTTTGATAAATGACACAATGCAAAGCAAACACATTATGAATGCACTGCTCAAATGTCATCTCATGATTGAAAACTCACCATTAGTTTGGCTTGTGACCCGATTCACAAAAGCACCTTGAAAAAAAAAAGTTAGACTTAATTTTTTCTCCTACTTGCACACAAACGTTCACTCAGTTATGAGTACAAACAATCAGATAGTTGAATCAATCAGTAGTCAATACTTACACATAAGAATGATGATTAGATTCATGATTGCAAGCAATGTGACACTCATGCAGCCTCAAGAACATGTGAAACACCGTAAAGGCACTTATCAGCTTCTGGTGAACACCTACAAAGAGCTATAAAAATAAACATGCAGACAATATAATAAGCCACTTCCTGTTCCACTTCTGAAGTGCCGTGTCACAACTTTAGACCTAAACATCATCAGTTCAAATTTTCTTCACTCATGCTTTTGCTGGCTGATTGCTGGCAAATGAGAACTTGTAAATCTTTGTCATTTTTTCCCCCCTTTTCCTCTATTTGTTGTCAGATTTTGCAGAATGTCACTTCTCAAAGAGACACATCAAGAAACATTAACTTAACGGTACCTGCAGATACAAAATGTGATAATACAATATCAGTCTGTGCTTCCTAACCGGAACTCAGGATGGATTTCTGAGTAACATATTTCTCTCCATTTACTTTGACTGTTAGTTTTTTAAAGGAGTCAAACGGGGACACTGGGACAGTCAGACCCCATGCAGAGCACTTTCAGCACAGATACTCACAGAGTGTGTGTCACCAGCCCTGTGGTTTTAGCACCTGAGTATTAAAAGAAAGTGTGTTAAAGAACAGAACTCTGGCCATGAGGTTAATGGTTAGATGAAGAAAAAGGAGGTATCCAGAAAGGTCCTTCGTCACTTGCTTTCTGTATTGATTGTGATCCAATAAGCTGAGTTAGCTCTAAGGGAGCACAGAGGATGTGGTACAAAGTAGTAAGCAGAGCCTAATTACATTTACAACCCACAGCTTTTGTCTCCAGTCTCAAAAACAGTGGTAGTTAATGGAAACCACAACAATAGAGGCCCATCTTAAACATTTATATAACTATTTCAAAGATGTATTCACACAAAGATCTGGTTATGTGAGGGTAAAAATGTGAAACTAAACTAAAATTTGCATTAATGCCTACGTACATTTGAAACATCAAAAATTTCCAATTTCAATTGTCACATAAATTCTAAAAGACATTTTCTTAGGTGGTCCAGTCCAAAAGGTCATGCCATGCAGATCAAACAGAGGCTCTCTTTTTGCATTTAAGTCATCAGATATCTTTTAAAAAATAATAATAATGTAATCTTTATTTTATGACTGGGAAAATGGAAATGTTGTTTAGAGACTATCACAAACAGGACATATAATTATGTGTGGCAGAAAACCTTGTTATCAGTTGTTGTAACAAACAATTAGCACATGGAGTCACCCATTGAAGGCAGACAACAACCTTGCTTAGTTCTCAGAAACATGGAAAACTAGGTTAAATGTGGAAATTGTTAAACGGTTTGTTCTGATTTTGGCTTACTTGGTACTTCTTAATAAAAAAAAATAAAAAAAACAACTTTTGCATTAGAACATTGAATATAAAAACAATTCAAATATGAAGCTCTCAATTGCACAATGGTTGCATTTGAGATTGTATGTACATACTTGATTAATGTGAAATCAAGTGCTTCGAGATTAATAAACCCAATTTCTGTACTAATTTTTAACTCATCAGAGTATAAATTAAATACCTTTGTTCTTGCAAGGGCATTGCCTTAGCATTTTAGATTATATTGCCATTTACTACAGAACAATTTTGCACAAAATGAAATGACTAACCACACTGGTCTCATCATTGGAGAGTCCTCAAACCACTTTGTCAAAAAGATAAATAAATAAAAAAAATCTACTCTAAAAACAGTCAATAAACCATTTGCATTAACATTTGGCAGACATCCCTCTTATCTGTTCTTCTTGACTTTGGATCTCCTCTGTAGTTTGTCTCTCTGAGCCATGGCAAGAGTCCTATTTATAATGAATTCTATGCAGTTCAACAGTCTTGAGCATTAGTTTTGTCAAACAGATTTAAATGTCCTCTCCAAGCAATAGAGGTTGGAGGAAGAGGCCAGCTGTCCCCAGGATGCACACAAGGACAAAAACCCACAGGAAGATCCTATCAATAACCATGGCAACGTATTTCCAGTCATCCTGAACCTGTGGGAGGATCATAGCAAAAACGTTTTCAATGATATAGTAATATTGTCATTGTGTCCTTGAAAGCAAATCTCCAATAATGGTTGAAAGCTATAGTTTAAAATGCTTTAATAATTGTGAATACTCACCTCTTTTGCTTCATTCTGTAGCCTCATGTTCTCTGCTATGTATTTGACACTCTCAATTGCCTCTCTGACCTCAGGCGAGAGCGGCAACAGGGGCATTTTACCTCCGTCCAGAGACTCGGAGCTGGAGCACTGACTTCCCCCACTGCCCCCAACAGCACTGCCTCCAGTCAGCGCCCCCAGGCTGCCCAGTCCTCCACTCCCTCCCCCAGAGTCGGCAGGCAGTTTAGTGGATCTTTGGTGCCAGCAGCAGTTGCAACGGCCTTCAGAGCACAAGAATGCAGAGCTCGCACCTTTAGTTGGTTCTCCACTTAAGTTATTGAGGTTGGACAGCTCTGTGTTGTTGAAAAGCCGTTGGCGGTTCGTCAGGCTGGACACCACGCTGGAGCCCAGGGCTTGAGGTTTGTGCTGCTTCTGCAAACTGCCCGACGAATGAATGCCACAGGGTCTCGAATGCATGCTCTGGTTATTGCCAGCCACTGTAATCTGCTCGGGGTCCCTCTCTGGCCTCGTCATGAACATCACCCTAGGCAAAAGTCCAAGGAACACAGTCCGCACCCAGCAGGGCATAGTGTGAGTCTTTGGTGTGCGGTAGTGGACGTTTAACACAAACACAGTGATGACAATAGAGAGAGTGACAAAGATCATGGTGAAGAGGAGGTACTCGCCAATCAGGGGGATGACTAGCGAGGTGGAGGGAATGGTCTCTGTTATAACAAGGAGGAAAACAGTTAAAGACAGCAGGACGGAGATACACAGAGTGACTTTCTCACCACAATCAGATGGCAGGTAGAAGACGAGCACGGTGAGAAAAGAGATGAGGAGGCAGGGGATGATCATGTTGATGGTGTAGAAAAGTGGTAAACGGCGAATGTACAAAGAGTAAGTAATATCTGTGTAGATTTCCTCACAGCAGTTGTACTTAATGTCATGTTTGTATCCAGGGGCATCAATGATCATCCACTCCCCGGTCTCCCAGAAGTCTTTGAGGTTGATGGTTGAGCCGATTAGCACCAGATCGATCTTGGCCTTGTCATACGTCCATGAGCCGAACTTCATGGTGCAGTTTTGGTAATCAAAGGGGAAGTAAGTGACATCAATCTTACAGGAGCTTTTAAATATGGCAGGAGGAATCCAGGTGACATCGCCATTGTAACGGAGCAGGGCCTTTGTTTTGTCATCAACCTGGAAATCTCCAACTGCACTGTAGAGAGAGAAAGAGTGAAAGAATAAAAGATGAAGACAGAGGGAATGCTGAGTCAATGTATATTAAATTGAAGGATATATTCAATAGCTACTGTTTAATGGAAATAAAGCCCTTGTGGTTTCAGTTAACTGCACCCGCTGATGATAGTTGCACCCTTCCATAAGAATATGTAAAACACAAAAATGACCCATGTAAAATGAGCCACGGAGACTGATATAGCTTGTGATTGTTTCACAATCCTTTGATGTGAACGCATTAAAAAATCAATGAAGATGTTGAGCCAGGTTTTTAATTTGCTGTTATGCTCACTTGTTGTACAGAACAATGTCTGGCTTCCATATCCTGTTGGACGGCACTCGGATAAACTCGACGCCTCCAAAATCTTTTGGATTCCATCTGAGTTTGTAGTCATTCCAGATCTGAAAAAAAAAAACAAACAAACAGGCTGATTCATTTACATTCAAGTCAGAAAAATCTGACAAAACTCTGCAACATTAAGTCATTTTAGGACTTGAAAAGAACATGAATTTGTTAAAACTAAAAATGAATCTTTTTACCACAGAGACTTTAACCACACTCAGGTCACAAATATGCCATTGAATATGTTAGTTAGTAAGTTAGTCGAACAACTGACATGTGACAGCATGATGAGGGCACTAAACTCGTGGTGATTTCAACACCCCTGAACTAACATTCCACTGTTTTCTTGGAAGACATAAAATGTAAGATATATAGAATATGAATACCAACATGATAAAATGATATCTAATAAGTCTAAGAGTCAACAATTATGCTAGCAGCTCTGCACTTAGTTACAGCAATGGTTTGTGCTAAATGCTAACATGCATCTTAAGTTGGCTCCGTAGCATGTACCTAAATATACTGTAATCCATCCAGTATTTGACAAGGCAGTTTACTCAAAGCCAAAAATAGTCAGGGATCACCAAAGTCATTGTAACGCTTCCTCCAGGGACCATGAATGTCTTTATAAAGTTTCATAACTATGTGAAGTTGTGGACTGACCAACAGGCTAATACTGCCTTTCCAAGAGCCAATGTCCCTTTTAAACAAACCCATGAGCGAGTGCCAGGAAGGCACCATAGCATATTTTTGGCAAGTGCAGGTTCTTTCAATCCAAGCAGTTTAAACAAGTTTGTCATAAACAGTTTTATATAGCAACAAAACAAATATAAAAGCAAGAACGGAAGAGTTGTTTCATCTTGGTGCTTATCTTTTACTATGCAAATCTACTCTGATTGATTTTAAATGAATTCTCTTGTGAAAATGGCCCTCATAAAAACAATGAGTAGTCATTATCTATTAACTGGGGCATAAACAGAGCTTCCACAGTATGTAGTCTGAGAGGAGATGTAATGGACGACAGTTTTTAGAGTGTGTTTATTGAGCCTTTGGCCACAGTTTTTGACCTTCTCTTGAGGACAGTCAGTGATACTCATGAACTTTAAGAAACACTAAGTATCTGTTGTAGAATTTGTATGTGGAGAAATACTTCATCTATTGTTTGTACTTTGCCTAGAGAAACTCTTAAACAACAAATGATATTAAAATAGATGGAACAGCGCATCTGTCAGCAATAAAGCATGATTCCAGCTCCACCTAACATGAACATGGTTACAGCACAGATGTGTATTTGCTCAGCACTTGCATGGGACCTGGAGATCTGCCCTGCCTCATTTGATTCGAAACTGGTTCACTGCACTACGCATCATGGCAGCAGAAACGCCATTTGGGACTCAGTAAATGATAAAACCATCGAGCCTTACAGCTGGCATGGACACGCTGCTTTATTTATTTTTTGTTGTGGACTAGTTCTATATGAAGCACAGCTGATTTTAAATCAGTTAAATCATTCAGGTTCAGAATACCGTAGATTCTTGAAGATTTCTTTAGCACAATCTAAAGAAGTATTATGGATTTGATTAATTCCAGACCACTGTCAAATTATTTTTAAAAATATTTCAAAATCGACCTAGAAATTTTACTGCATTTGGTTTATGTGTTTTTTAAAAAGAAAAACGGCCAGAAGGATCAATGTGTTTACAAAGCACCCTTCATGAATAATTCAACATGTCAGTCTAACCCTTAAGAACCACATATGACAGAGGGCTGAATCCATACTTGATGTCCTTGCTCAAGGTCCATTTGCACAGTCATGCGCCATAAACTTACATGTCTCAGCCACAGATTTGTCTCCATGATCTGATTGACTTCATCCTGAAAGCAGAGCAGAAATGATTATTACATTTAAGCAAAGACAGGCCGATAGATGTTAAAATTCTCAAGTTAAAATGGGAATCACAAGCAGTGATTCACCACTTCAACAGATTCAACAGCTCACCAGTTTGCCAAGGACTGTTTATGTGTTGTCTGCAAGGTCAGACCTCTACGTATTTCAGAGGAGAGGATTAAGAGAGGCACACCTGAGTCCTCCAGGCCTGGAGCGTAACCCACATGACAGCTGGAGCCGGGGGGGGTAGCACAGCCTTAACTTTTTATTCTAACTATTCAGTTGTTAAGGTTGGAGCAGAGGGAGGGGGATTGTCTGGTTTGTGTGTGACTTAGACCGTAAATGAACGAATCTCATGACCCAGTGCATAACATTAACCATTCATGTTACCATTAAGTATCTGGGAGAGGTTATCCATGCCTGGTTAGCACAGGTGGAAGGCAGGCTGCAGGACAACCTTTGACAGATCCTCTTTAAGAGGATGGTGATTTATAGCACTCTGCACTCTGACAGATGTGGTGGTAAGATACAACATGTGCGCCTTAACATTCAGAGACACAAGGGAAATAAAGCATGTTCTGGCTCAGATCAAATGAAGATTCATGTTAAATTCAGTGTGTTTTTGTTTTCAGCAGGATTTACAGTTTAAAGCTTAGACTTTTTTTTTTTTTTTTTGGTCTGTTAGCATGATTTTGAAATGTTGAAAATGCAGGAGTAGCACAATATGACCAGATATGAACACAATGATGCACCTGAGAAAAATAAATGTTAGCACATACACTTATTTACTTTCTTGCTCAGATTAACATAAGAAGATCCCTCTGCTCATCTTCCTCTTGCAAGACAGTGAACAAGCACAAAATGTCAGACTATCTCTCTAAACGACAGTCTCTGGTACCATTATATCACACCGTCACCTGCTCTGAAACCCTCAAGCAAAGGGCCTGTGATAAGATCCCTGATTGCGAGATGATGACTGAGCCAGCTCGGCAGATGAGCTATTGATGCTCTAAATGAGCTTATATGGCCCTGCTGTAACTAGCGTAGGCTGACCAATTGCATAAGGGTTAGAGGCACCAGGTGTAGGGAGAAAATTATAGTCATCTATCAGCCCAGGGAAGCTCTAAAGCCTGCTACATCAACTGAGTTAAGGAGAATTTAACACAATTTCTTTTATCTTTTTGTCATCTCTAGATCCTGATAGGTGCAATATTTATCTAGCTCCTCAGAGAGAGAGAGAGAAAAAAGATTGACTGTAATGGTAAACAGACAGAAATAGAAAACAACATGCATAGGCTACTTTTTTTTTTTACAAACAATTAATTATTTTTATATTTCTCACATTTAAAAGAATTCTTGATGAGTGTAAGATGAGTAAATTGATACCACTGACTCTCATATCTGTTTATTTATCTTAATTTAGCACAAGAACTGAAAACAGGGAAGAAACATTTCCGAACCTACCTGCACCTCCACCATTCAGTAACTAACACACTGTGTAATAACTAAAATTAGCAGTCTTAAGAGGGGATTAGGTGTTTTTGTAAACATACAAACCGCATACAATTAAAATGTATAAAATAAAAGAGCCAATCATCTGCCCTTCTCAATCAACATAAGCATAACTGATGTACAGTATATCTTAGGTTAGGATTATGAATGAAGCTGTTGTCTCCGTCCAAGGCAAGTCTTCTTTGGAGAGAGCAGTCTGTCTGCCTTCGCCAGTCTGCAGTCAACAAGCTCCAGCAAAAACCTGCCACTAAGAGCTGCTCATCTGAAGTGGCAGTGATTGAGGCTGCCTAATCTGAGAGGTACTCAGACAGCTGACATTCCCATCTTGTCTTGGCCAGACACACACGGCCCCTCTTTCGATCTTGTTCCCTCCGCGTGATTAAAAACCAGAGGCTATCTCAGGTGTCTCAGATGGTAATTTTCTTTTTTTCTGAAACTTTGTTGTTCAAGTCCACAAATCAGCACAGCTGTTTTTTTTCTTTTATGCTGGACCCTCCACTTTTAATGTCGTTGTTGTGATATTCCTCTATCTGTCTGTCTATCTATCTATCTATCTATCTATCTATCTATCTATCTATCTATCTATCTATCCTTCTCTCTCACTCTCACTCTCACTCTCTCAGGTCATTGAGCAGAGTGATGTATTTTGGACTGAGGTGAGGTACAAAAAACTCACAGTACTTGTCGCAGAAACAGTAAAAGAACATCTTGTAAGCTACATACCACTTTGACCAGCTGCGACATGGACACCTCAAACTGTACAATGACTGGGTCGGTCACGTTTTCCACTGGTCGTATGTACTGGTTGTAGTTGGAGAATATCACAGAGAAGAGCTTGTGCTCTGCTTCTGAGCAGGAGCCTCCTAAATGAGAGCAGAGAGTCAAAAACAATTCAGTCACTGCAGTGTGCTTTAGGTGGTCATGGGTATGGCTTGATTACAAGATGACCAACAGTCACATCTGTTCAGAGGAGCAGTGCATGTCTTTAGATTTCACCCATTTCAGTTAACTCATCATTTTGCTTTGCTGAATGCCCACATTGTTACCTTCAAGTTATCATGCTGTGATCTGATTTATTTTTACACTTAAAAAATGCAAAAGCACCAATGCAAATATATGCATAAAAACTTAAGTTTAAAGTAAACATGTGTTCCCAGGATCTTTAAGTTATCGGTTTAAAGAGTAAAAAAAAAATACTGTTCATACGTGATGTTGTTTTAAAATGCTTGTAAATTATATACAACAACAAAACACTTTAAACTTCTAATTTTGAATAAGTAGCCAACATTCATTACGGCATTTTTTTTTTTAACACATTATGTTCAGCAACAAGTAAATAACCAGATGTTGTGTTAAAGTAGAAGCTCATCGGGCGACTCACCTGACAGAAGAAACAGGAGGAGGGAACATGTGAGCGAAACGGAGCAAAAACCGGCTTCCATCCTGCTTCAAATGACGGATTCCAGACGAATCCAGGGTCAGTGGCGGCAGCTCACCGCGGAGCAGACAGGAGGAGAAAGTGGGCAGAGAGAGAGAGCGCGTCCGCAGCCACACTGAGGACAAGGCAGGAGCGGAGAGACAGCGCGACACCCAGAGGCGCAGCCACAGACAGGAGGCACACCTTCAAATCCACGCAGCCTAAAGAAACCTTTTCTGATTAAACATGAGGAAACGCGGTTGGGGTTTCCAATTTTTTACTTTATTCATATCAAGATTTATATCTAGGTATAGATTATATTTAGTTTAACAACACAGGATGTTTCTGCTCTGTTGTAACAGTCACTGTCGCCACAGTTTCCTCATTTTGTGTCTTGGGCTCGGCAAAATGTAACGATGTAACTAACTAAAATTGGAGATTGGTGGGAGGTCTCAGGGTGAAAGAAAAATCACAGCTTTGTAAACGCACAGTTAATAGTTTCTGCCGCCAGGGGTCTCTCTATGTAAACGATGAAAATATTTTTTTACGTAGAAAACCTGCGTTTTCAAGTGTTTAAGTCTTAATAAGTGATATTTATCGTGTACTTTATTTAGCAGTATCTAATAAAAAGGCTTTCAGAAATGGAGACATATTGTCACAGAGGTTGTGCTTACTGATAATTTGTGAACAGTGAGTAGACTACGGTGGTGTTAACTTGTTTCCCCTCACCTTGTTGACTTTCATATTAAATCATCAGCCTTAGTCCATAAAGTAAAAATCAATTGCCACTGCGTGCCACAAGGTTGGGTATGCGTGGCCCTCAGTGACAACAGAATTTCTCTTGATTGATTCTTCATTGATCTGAGTTTTCATTTCACTGGTAACCCCCTTTTAATCAGGATATAGCTCTGTCTTTGGCTGTTTCTCTGCATATTTCATTCCTTTAGTCAAGCGGGTGGCCCAGTGGTTTGACAGTTCTGTTCCTTAGGTGGATGAAGGGAAGGTCCCAGAGCTTTTAAGCTCTGCTGAAGTGCCCCCATATGATAAATAAATCCCAACCAGCACCGGAGATGATTTTCGGTGTCTGGCCCTGCACTCTTAACTCTTCAAATTGGGACATGTAAAAAGAGAAACTGCCCTCATGGGAGATTGAAAGACCATCACATGGAATTAGAAACAAATCCTGACTTTCCATGTGGATAATTTTCAATCTACACATCGAGGGCATAAGTTGAGGCATGCGTTGTTTAACATCTCTCTTGACCAAAGAATCCAAACACCTCATACTACAAGTGTTATCCTGTAAATTTAAAATAACTTGGAGGGAAACATAATTTTGACTGAATCCTAATGTTTTCAATAACTATATTGTGGTTGATCTTTGTTGCTAGCTTTTATTGCCAGACAATTCCTAACCAATGTTTCCATGCAGATTCCATCTTACTGGAGACTAATGACAAGAGGCTGCTAACATACGGCTTGTGATTTATGAGACCTTCCACTGGGTGTTGAAAGACGACTCCTCCTGCCTTGTTTAGACTGAAACAGATGATAACCTGATGATGGACGTGCTGCAGCACAGCACTGCCTGTCTTCACTAATGACAAACACTTAACAGGTGAATAAAAAAGCCTTGAATGATCTTAAAAACTGTAAACAGAGATTAAAGGGAAACAAGTAAAGCCATTAACATAGACACTGATTGCTATCTCTTGATTTAAATGAAGGTCTCAGAAAAGAACCAACAGTCTGCAGAATCTCTAATGAGCCCACTCAGCACTGTTTATTGAGCAGTAAATGTATTACGGGGGTGCGTATCTGTGTGTGGGTGAAGGTTCAGCTCAGCATGTGTCTGTGCATTTTGTGAAGCATCATTAATGTGTGTGCCTGCACTCACCCATCTGTGCAAATAAGCTCTTAACAGAGATCAGCTCTGGTGTTAAGGCACGAATAAGTGGCCACAAGATTACAGTGTCTTGAACAAATACATGTTTTTTTCTTCTTTACAGACATAAAACCTTGATACTTTCTTTTTTTTTGGAAGTGGTTTGCTAAAGGGTACATATGGTTCAGGTCCATGACTATGACCATGGAAAAAAGGCTTGTCTATAAGAGCAATCTCCAACAGTTTTGTGGTTTTTTTTGCCTGCTCACGCATTCTCACATTTCAAACGCACAGCTGTCTAATTTATGTGATGAAATGTTTTATTGGCAGCTAACATATTGGCTCTGAGGACAAACTTTATTACCAGTGCCATAGATTAACTAAGCACTTTGGCAAGACCCTGACAATTTGAAGACTTTGTTGGGGGTTTCATACATTTAATGAAACTGTTAAAAAAAGACACACATTTGTGTTTATGATCCATTCTTTATTCACACTTCACATTTCAATGACACAGTAGTATATCTAAAACACAAGAAAAGAGATAGCCATCTGACAGCAGACAGGTATTCTGCTGTCTGTAACACTGGGTACACTTCTGCAGCAGTTCAGCACACTGCAGTGCAAGTTGCTTTCAGTCCAGTTCGGCAGATTTCCTTTGTAGACATGAAGGAAAATTACCTGAAATGATGCAACATTTGTTCTTTTGTAAATGTCCTATTTTCTCTAAGTATTGGCTACTGTAATGGGTTGTACTGCTGTAGCCCATATGATTTTGATTCAAAACAGATATTTTATCTATGTTCTGTCTTCCATGAAGATCCCGATCCTGTCTTACTGATGTGCACAATAAATGGTTGCAAGTATATTTTTGTCTAATTGAACCGTCTAAGATGTCTTATTGTTGGTGTATAAGCACCCAAAATATTGCTGTTTGTCCTTTTTGACCCCACCAATATGGCAATACATACAGGCTTTAAGTGAAAACCAAAAAGAGTTCGTAAGTACTGGCCTGTTTCCTCATAAACAATTACACGTTGTCCTCTTCATTGCTCCTCATATGCGAGGCATCTCTGAGCTGGGCGGTTGGCTGGGAGTAATCTGACTCTGGAAGAGAGGCTGGAGGAATAAGCCCAGGGTACCCACCACACACACTATCACGAAGATCCACAGGAACATACGATCCACCACCATAGCCACATACTTCCAGTCCTCAATCACCTGTAAGTATACAGAAGTGTCATTTAAATTGGTCAGCGTTTCATTGTTTAGTCACAACAAACTTTAAACAGGTAATTCTAACAATGAACCAGCAGTATTGCCTCAGTGTTTTGTCTGTGGACACTGCCATGCCTCTGTGCACCTACTTTGGGAGAGAGAATGTTACTGAATGAATAAATGATTGACAAGGTTCCAGTTGGATTGAATTAGAACATACAGAGATCTGCAATATACTTTTTCATGTGTGTTACATCCATTTATAGTTATGATATTGCTTGCTATATAAAAGCTTATTCTTGAATGCTGACTTAGTACTTTTCAGCGTGAACATCATAAAGGTACATCACTGTAAGGACCGAGGCCACAATGATGAGACCTACACTAAAACAGCTATTGACCCTTTCACCCCATTTTCAGTGCTGCCCTTGGTCATTTTTGAAATGAGTCATTTCTCATTCCTGGTTCCCTCCTTATTTTATTGATTTATCAGAGAAAACGATTGATTGCCTAATGTCTGCCTTCAATTTTCTGGGTCACAGCTACTGCTTAAGGTTAGTGGTATTTCTTTCAGCACCAGAAGGGGTCACAAAATAAACAGTAAATATTATCACAACAAACACCTCTGATTTAGTTTATTGGGAACAGGATATACGTAAGAGGAGGGCACTAACAGTGGGGTGTGAATGTAGAGGTACCTTATTAGAGAAATTAATTGTAATGGTAAAATACATACAGCATGTCAACTTTGAATTTACTCAATGTTATTTTATGACTACATCACAAGATGCACACATTAGAATGTACATTCGAAATATATTCTCTCATAATTTGAAGTCTTTCTTTACAACCATAATTGCATTTGTAAGTTTTTGTCAGTTTGATTTCAGGCATTACACTTCCTGGCTTTAAATATGCCACCATATATTATCTACATTTCACACTTTTTTCCTCCTTTCACACTCCAGATTTCACACCTGCAAATGCTTTTTCATTTTTTCTTATATGAAAAAGTACCACCTCTGGAGCTGAAAAATAAAGTCAGATAGGTCAAATTCAATTTCTCCACTGGCCAGTTGAGGCTGGCTCCAAAATTGAGTAATTCCTTATAGAGACCAATATAATAAAGTCCATCTTATAGCAGAAATAAACATGTTTACAGCCTGGCACGAAACACAGTTTTAGTTTCTATAGCTTATTTCCTCATTAATAAGGAAAGAATGGGATGATATTTTACAAAAAACACTCATTTAAATTGGATTAAGGTTAAAAGGTGATATGTGTTAAAACAACAAGGGGTAGAATAATACAAAAGTAACCCCTAGCTGCTGCTCACAATACTGTTTGCTGTGGCTCTCTTTGGCTGTAGCTAGCAGCTGTTGTTAGCTTGTTGGCCCTTTTAGCTGATCTGTCTAACTGAAACAGGAGCTGGTTGTTGATGAGTTTTGGTGTTTACACCACTGCATCACAGAAAACACAGCCGGACCAGCAGTGAACACAGCCTCTTAGACTGACTGAGGCAAGTTTGACAACAGGGGACTGTACTGAATGTACTGAAGAGCTTTATAGCTGCCTAGATACTGACTCTGGGGACTAGATAAAAACACAAAGAGGCAAGCAGTTTAAGGAGGGTGAGGAGTCGGAGGATGGTTGAGTATCAATGGCCAGATTTTCACATCTAACTTTGTACAAAAGGTTTTCATGTTAAAAAAAGTATTACTGCAATAAAACATTTGGTTTGAATGAGTATACATACACTCTGATCATCATCGTCTCCCATCATGTGCTCAGCCACAAAGCGCACCCCGTTCACTGCCTCCTGGATGTCAGCTGCCCGGTCTGAGTTGCTTCTTTGCTGGAGGTCTTGGGTAGAAGTCAAACCACCAGGAAGGTATTCAGTGAAGCGCAAGTCCCTTTTCCTGTTGGAGTGGCTGTAACTAAGTGGAGGAGCCATGTTTATGTGTCCGGGGGTGGAGAAGGCAGAGTCAGAAGACAGCAGGGCAGAAGATGATACAGTGATACCTGCTTTGGATCCAACTGGGTAACCCAATCCCAAAATGGTTCTCCTCGCCTGTAGACATCGCTGCTGGCGCAATCTCTGGCGTGCAGAGTTATTGTGAGGGCGTCTCATGAAGAGTAAGGCAGGCAATTTGACAAGAAATATCAGCTTCACCCAGGAGGGCATGGTGTGGGTGCTGGGGGAGCGGTGGTGCACGTTGAGCACGCACACACTGGTAATGATGGAGAAGGTCACCAGCACCATTGTGAACATCAGGTACTTGCCAATCAGCGGCACATCCAGTGAGGTGGGAGGAACGATCTTTGAGATTAAAAGCAAGAAAACAGTTAGAGCCAAGAGGACAGAGATGCAGAGGGTCATCTTCTCCCCACAGTCTGAAGGTAAGTAGAAGACCAAAATGGCCAGAGAGGTGATCAAAACACAGGGGATGATGAGGTTTATGGTATAGAAAAGGGGCTTCCTCTTGATAATGAAGTCATATGTGAGGTCCACATAGGTGGGATCCAAGGGGTTTACAGTCCGTCTGCCTGGCAGTGCCAAGATATCCCATTCACCGCTGGGAGTAAAGTCATCCATACTAGCTGCCTCAGACTTCAAGATCAGGTCAATTTCTGTGTGGTCATACGTCCAAGAGCGAAACTTGAGGGTGCAGTTCTGCTGGTCGAAGGGAAAGTGTTTAACCTCAATCTTACAAGCGCTTTTGTAGATAGCTGGAGGAAGCCATTCGATAGTGCCATTGTGAAGGACGATGACATTGGTGAAGACTGTTACCTCATAGGTACCATCGGCACTATGAGTAGAGGGAGAAAGAGGAAAAAAACGTTAGGGAGGATGTGAATCAATCTCTGAGGCTGGAGTTATCAACCCTGTAATCACAGTGAAAAGGAAAGCTACTCATACTGGAAATTTGTTGCCAAGGACATTAAAATCAATATCGAAATCAAAATTCACAGGGGACAGACTCAAACTTTTGATATGTATAACTTCCAGGCTTCAGAGAGTAAGGATGAAAGATATTGATACTGAGATATTGTTTTAATTTTCAACCCCAATAAATTGCACATATGCCTAAAAAATTGTCAGTAACATAACAGTAAGACATTACAGTGAAGCTTACTTGTTGTACAGGACAATATCTGGCAGCCAGACGTGTCTGGAGGGAATACGCAGCTTGTCGATACCTTCGTACTTTGCAGGGTCCCATGACAACCTGTAATCCACCCAGTTCTGGACAGACAGAGAGAGCTGGCCATCAGGTCTGACTTCCACACACTGTCTCAAGACCAGCTCATTTTTAATTACATGCTTCATTATCACTGGAATATGACTGGGGCACAATTACAGAGGCAGTTTGTTCCACATTGAGAGAAGCAGATTGTATATGGTTTAATTCCAGGTAAGAAAAAAAGGCTTTTAACAAGACATAAGCTGACTGAGTGTATAAAAGTCTGAGCTTCATCACACTTACCTGAGTGAGCCAGACATTTGTAGTCATGATCTGTTCTCTTTCATTCTGGAAATGTACAAGTGGGGTGGAAATTACTTCAAGAACAGTTTTCATGCACAAGAACAGCCAATTTGAAAACAATAATAGAGTGAAGACTATAAAAACTAAAAGTAACCAATAAATAGCTGACACAGTTACAAGTAATGGATAAACACCCTTTTAAATAATACTCTTATTCACAGTCTGAACTGCATAGCCTCAACCAATTGCAAACCTATAGCCCTACATGATACAAAGGATAAATCTGCTTCACAGCCACTGAAAACGCTGAGGATCAAGAGAGAAAAATAGCCGCCGATGGTGTGGGAAGTACACAGCAAGGTTTTGCACACACTGATTTACCACTTCGCCTGTACAGTGTCATTGAAACGGCTACTGTGTGACTCAAGCAACTTTAAATGCTAAGCAAAGGTAATTGCAACAGAACAGAATTGCATCAATACATAACTTCAGATAAACCCTCTGGTTTACTGTCATCTTTACTCTGGCATCTTGCTTGAGCTGAGGTCAAACGTACCTGCATTTAAATCCTTCTCAAATTGCCTGTTACATTGATTGTTGATGGCATTGTCATCACACTGCCTTAACATACACCTCTAATAAAGCGTTACCCGATGCCAATTACGCTAAAGGATGCAATGCAAACTCATAAACTGAGGCAGTGAATTAGCCTTGCTGCATTGGTCTGCAGCTGGAAGGAGCCTCTACTGTAAATCAGGGGAGAGCCTCTATCACTGTGGCTACAACAGCTTTATGGCGGCTTTTAATCCAATGTGCTGAAGTTTCAATCTGGACATGACAGAGGCAGAGATCACAACTGACCGGACCTATACTCTGCTTCATCCATCTGTTTAGAGCTATGGCCTCTCTGCATAGGCTGCTTTCTAATTAACAACTCTCTGAAAGTGTCTTTTTTCATCTTCCTCTTTCTTTCTCTCTCTTCGGTCTTTTTCTGTCTCTCTTCTTCTTGTCCTCTCACAGACGTACATACTAAATAAATATACATCTTCATTGTAGGCAGGACTATTTGTTGCCTTACCACACTGATTAATTGAGCCAAAGACACTTGCAGCTTCACTGTGACTCTCTCTGTCCTGTTGACAGCTGGCCGGATGAGAGGATTGTAACGATTTTTTCCCAGCAGCCAGTTCATGAGACGCTCCTCTGACTCAGCACAGCTGCTACCTGTTGACACAGTTGCATTAAAGTGTTATGTTTATGCCAGATAGTATATACACATACAGAATATCAGCATCAAGACAAAAATCTTTACAACATTAGACCTAGTGAGGACTACCTAGTGTTGTGGAGAGAGACATACTTGGACAAAGCCCATAAACCTCATTAAGCCATGGACATGCTATGACTTGGGGATAGGTGGATGGTGCAGGAAGGCACTAAGGTGTTGTGTTAAGTTAGCTGTTATTTGTTTTGTTCTGTTTTGTTTTTAAGTATGCTGGTACTTTCCTTACTGATCTTCAGTCCATTAGGACCAACAATTACTGGCACAACCATGTTTCTTAACTGCTGAGCTGGTTATTTAAAGCCCCCACATCAAGCTGTCACATTGAACTGTTTTTCAAATTGAGGATGGAGCTGTCTGGAAAAGCATGGAGTTAGATTGGCTGCAAATGTACTGCAGTGGTTTATGGTCCAACAATCCAGATTGCTGCAGTTGTTGTGTATTCTAGGGACTCAAATGCAATGGTGTAAACTAGAGACCATCTAGTGATGGGTTCACACCAGTCACAACATCCATTCAATATGTGTGGTGACATGAGAGAAGTGAGTTTGCCAACAAAACAACAAAATACTACTTCCTGCTTTGCCACTGAAAGTTGGCATAACAAGAACCTGGTTTAATGTAACTTGCAGAGGTAATGGCTAACTGGGACAGGGATGGGTCAGCTGCTGAACCATTTGGATATACTGCAGCAGACTTGATATACATTACAGCTGCTCTCATCTATCTAACTCACATTTATTCCCAATTTCTTCAAAACGATTTAACCAATAAGTATAAATGTGTGAGAGTCAAGTATTGTTTTGAAACACCCTGTTGAAAAGGAACATGTACATCTCCTCTGCCTGCCCATGCTAAAACTCTGAAACACTATGAAAAAGAAGTAAAAAAATCTGTTTGGCACAGTACTCAATATTTTCATCAAAATATGTCAAAATGCTGCATTCAGATTGCATGTACAGTTTTCCAAACAATTGCTGAGTAGCAGTTGTCAATTAGGAAGAGTGGGTATATCTGTGCTGTGGACATATTATACAGATGCAGTGAAGGCCCCAAAGTCATTTTATTGTAATTAATTTGAATTTTGATGAGAGTAAATATTTTCACAGAATGCCGATAACTCTGCTTCTGCCTAAACCCAAACCACTGGATGTGACATTCAAATGAGAATAAGCGAAGACTATGAACTCTTACACCTCCTTCCTTCCATTCCTGATAAATGATATGATGTCAGGGGTGAAGACAAGCATGATTGAAACTGATGATTAG
>JAUZTA010000001.1:20448706-20461130 GCA_034780835.1 Ctenochaetus striatus
GCAGGCACTGTAGGACAGGACAGAAAGGCAAGGCTGTCTAGTTAGCTTTTGTCAAATACCTCTCTATTGCACTGACTGGCATGGGTTGGCACAGCAAGGTTGTGGCGTGTATTTAATTGCTTGAAAGAAATTCATGCATATTTAAATTGGGTTGTTTAATTATGCACCTCAAAGTACATTTGCTTAGTAATGAAGTTGCAGCTTAAATTATGAAGGGCCCTGGTGATTTGCATGAAGTTTTTTGCTGACCAGATCAATATCATCTTTTTTGAGTGACAGTGAGTAAAAGGTGTTCTAATGTAGGACAAAAAGAGCTCAATGGATCTCTTTCAGGCCACTTTATGCAGGTTGACCTAATGCTGTTTGTATGCTAACATGTTTATAGCATGGGACAGAGGAAGTCACATCTGAAGAAGAGGAGGAGGAGGAGATGGGAGAAGTAAGTTATCATTTTCAGGTTATTTAAAAATGACTCACCCTGGACAGTTACACGAATAGTGTCATTCTAGTGAACAAGGAAGTTATTTCACTTTTTTGCCTTGGCACTGGCTTTGATCCCTGAGATGTTTTTTTTTTTTTTTTATGTTGCATGTATTTGAGAACCAGAAAGTATCTTTAAATATCAAATCTGAACCAACAGGACATAGAGGATCTGGACCACTATGAAATGAAAGAGGAGGAGCCTGTTGATGGGAAGAAATCAGAGGATGACGGCATTGAAAAGGAGAATCTTGCCATCCTGGAGAAGATCCGAAAGAACCAGAGGCAGGACCACTTGAATGTAGGTTTTTTTCAATTACTCACAAATATAATGAGATGCCTGGACCTTATGGTTTATCGAGAACCTAACTTTACACCTTGAAAGATAATGTTGAACCTACACTTACTGTTTGTTCAATGTATATATTCTTATTTTGTCAGCAGTGATTTATTTTTCAAATGAGAACTGTGGAACATTTTTGAATAAGAAAAGGGGAAAGACAGTGACAAGACCTTTTAAACATATCACTGACAGTGGGGAACGCAACACGTCTCTCAATGTGCTTTTTTAAACAGCTTAATATATGTTTCTTAGCATATGCCCCTTAAAAAACTTAAAAAGCCTCTAAACTTGCTCATCCTTCCGTTCAGTTGCTTAACTGTGGGACTGTCTTTGTATCTGAAAAAAAGATGGTTCAGCCAGAAATCACATCTCTGTATTTTAAGGCTTAATAGTGATATACATTGTATATCTTGGTGTTTTCTATTGCTATTAAGTGATTTTGGTTGGATGTTCAGTTAAGTCAAAGCCCTATTAAAGCTGTCACAAACACTTGTACTCAAACTGACTGTGATTAAAAAATAAAAATAAAACGTAAAGAGAGTGTTTCCTTTTCTATATAAGAAAATATGCAGTTGCCAAAAATGTAAATAAAAAAGTGTTGAATACTGCAAACCACTACTGTACATACTGCAGAGTGTTAAAAAATGAAATGCAGACTGAATAACTTTTACTGTTAAAAAAATAAAGTTGCAAACAGAGTGCAATTGTGAAAAAAAAGCTGAGACTGTTTTTTTTAGTGTTTAAAAATGTACATTAGCAAAACATGTAAATGAATTATTGTGCTATTTTTGTTAAAGAATCATTCATGTTGATATAATAACTAAGTGGTTAAAGGCATATATTAGAACAGCTTCAAAAATCTAGTAAATTAAGAAAGTAACATCATTCTACTTTATTGCAGCCTTTGGAAAAAACAGCCCTAAAAACTAACCCTATCATAATTTATAACTATAGCCAGTCTTGTATATTAAGTATCACTATATTGATAACATATTGATCTGTTGCCTAGTTCTAATCATGCACTTATCTTCCTTTTTTTAGTACATTTTGAGTGTGTGCATTATGTGAATGTTTTTGGTGAAACATTCTCTTAAGGGGTGTGCTGATAAATATTGATGTCTAGTAGAATAAAGCTTTCTCTTTGATGTTGGCCCACGTTAAGCACAGATGACAGGTTTACCCTCACAGTGAATTGCAAAGCACTGTGTTCTTTGTCTTTATTGTTACAGCTGTTGTTTTGTATTTTGTAGGGAGCTGTGTCTGGTTCAGTGCAAGCCTCTGACCGCCTGATGAAGGAGCTTAGGGAGATCTACAGGTCTCAGAGTTACAAGACAGGTATGCACGTCGCACACAGGTCTGCTCTTTGTCGCATATCAGAGTAAAAGGAAGTTACTCTACCTGGAAACTAACTCATATACCTACGAACCCTTACATAACATAACACCTCCTGGTATTACATGTGAGCATTGGTTTATATGAAGCATTGCAAAACAGGAGCAGTAATGTTTACATGATTACAGATAAGCATTAGAAAATAAGTTTTATTATGTAGGATTCAAAACTTAGTTATGCAGACTTCAGAACTCTCCAGACTCTCTGTAAATCTGCTAAAGAGGTCAGCTCCACCCTCCAGTGGATGTGGTTGGGTAGCAGCACTTTATTTTACTACACCCTTTTCTGTTGTTTGCACATGTGTATTTCATGCTTTAGTATTGGCACTAAGCACGCTGACACACTTTCTGTAGCTTAACAGAGAAAAATGATTTCCATGGAAAGTATCACAAACCAGATCTTAAAATCTTTCACCATGTGTTCATGTCAAACCTTTTAACAAGGCTTCAAAGACATTTTGCTGGATTAACACTAAGTATGAGAGTACAACACATTTTATGTTTTGCCCTCCTGCATTGGCCTTTAGTTTATATAATACAGGGGGCAGTTAAATAGTTACAGTTTCTATTGGACCATTGGGAGACATCTGAAGACTCATGTGTAATCAATTTCACTCGCAGGCATCTACTCTGTTGAGCTTGTCAACGACAGCTTGTACGAGTGGCACGTCAAACTTAGAACGTAAGTAGCTGAGATCTTGTGACATGTATTAATTCCTTTTTTTCTGTGTTAGCATAAACAGAGACTAATTGTGTAATCTGATGACCAACAGGGTGGATCCAGATAGCCCTCTACACAGTGACTTACAAGTCCTAAAGGAAAAGGAAGGAATGGATTACATTTTACTAAACTTCTCTTATAAAGTGAGTAAAATTGACTCAACATGAAGAATAACGAAGCATCAGTTAGGAGCCTTTGAAGATTGTGAATTAAAAATTTTTGCTCATGGTCTCTGCAGGATAATTTCCCCTTTGATCCACCGTTTGTCCGAGTGGTTTCGCCTGTGCTTTCCGGGGGGTAAGCTGGTTCATTTTTTATTTTATCTTTTTCCCATCCTCATGAATCATTATCAAGTTTAGGCTGTGTTGTTCATTGTGTTGATCTCATGCCCCTTTATCATTTTTTTCCTTCCCTACTTTAGTTACGTTCTGGGAGGAGGTGCCCTGTGCATGGAACTTCTCACCAAACAGGTATGTAAGAAATTTACTTTACAGTCTTATGTGAACATGAATTTATCCTGTGAAGTACTAAATATTACACTGAATTGTATTTGCATGTATTTTTCTAACCTTCTCTCACTGACATTGTGTTTCCTGATTGCAGGGTTGGAGCAGTGCCTATTCCATTGAGTCTGTAATCATGCAGATCAATGCCACTTTAGTCAAAGGAAAAGCCAGAGTGCAGTTTGGAGCCAATAAAGTAAGTGAGGAAGCACTAGAGGTTTTCATTTCAAGTCAGGAAATGTACTGTGATAATGTTGGGCTCAAATAATGAAGGATGTGGACCACAATGACTATTGCCCTTTTTACAGAGAGACTGCACAATGGTGCGACGGCTTACTCACTTGCTAACTAAACCAAACAACAACATAAACAACCCATAAACATTAACATAATAGCCCCTCCCCCTGTGTGTAATTTCACATAATCTCTCGGACTGACCAAACAAATATTACTGAATAGGTTAGTACTGAAGAGTACCTGTCTGAATGCACATGTCTTCTTTATTTCTGCTGTAACACAGCTGTGTGACACATCAGATTGCATCCCATGTACACACTTTTACTGATCTGTTTTGATTCATTCAGATCTTCAGTCAGAATGAGGAAAAAATTTCTTCCTGAAGGCTTTTTTCCTCTTTCTGGTGTGAATAGAGCTGAGCAATTTGAGCAGTTGGATATGTTCATTAGTTTCACAAAGGTGTTAATGAATCTAGAATAGACAAATGAGTATATATGTTACACAGTAATGTACTGCATTTTACAGTGGATGAATTAAGATGTCTGACTCTGGTTTTGATCTAACTAATAGTTCAACACCAATGTCTGGCTTTGTAAGATTAAGCCAAATATGAAACTATGAACCTCTGATAAAGATCTGCAAGTCTTTAGTAATTTAGTGGTTTCGCAGTTGTGTGTGGAACAACAAGTACAGAGTCAGGTCTTCTGTGATGACCGGTAGTGTGTGAAAGCAGTCGGGTATGGATGGCCAAACGAGAAGAATTGTGTGTTTATTATCCTGCACCACACGCTGGGTTCGCTCTTGAAACTGGAGATAGTAAGATAAGCTTTTCTCTTGCTTGTGGAAAACAGCTGTCACTGCTGTTTCCTAACCTGCATTGTCATCAGAAATCCAATGCATGGTCTAAAGTTGAATTCATTTTCATCTTTTAATGCAGAACCAGTACAATCTCGCCAGAGCACAGCAGTCCTACAAATCCCTGGTTCAGATCCATGAAAAGAACGGTGAGTGTTTTTGTCTCAAGTTTCATACAGAGTGCATTGCTGACCTTGTTTACTGAAACAAAATCCCTCCCATGCATCAAAGCTGAGCAAAATTAGTGCCTGTACTGTTCAGCTCATCTTTTTCCCTCTAGATTATTACCTGAACAATTACCATGTCACACTGGCAGTCTCTTCTTAAAGTAACTTAAGAAGGCCTCCAGTTTTTTGTCAAGATAAAAGGGAGACAGAAATCATTTTGACTCAAAATGAGGCAAACCCACATGAGATGTGTGTGGCCCAGGACAGTAAGGCCTCTGCGGTGGGTGATTTAAACTGCCCAGAACATCACTGTTAGACATTCAATGAGCATCAATATTATTAGTAAGGTGAGGTGCCTGTGCAGAGACTGGCTACAGGTCTGATAACCTACCGCTCACCCACTGGCATCTGGCAAGGTGAATCAAAGTATCTGCTGCCTTACCACCAGACTTTTTAGCTTTTTACCTCAGTCTGTGTGCTTCCTTAACTCATTCAGGGCACTTAGCTATAACAGGGTTTTATTTTTATGAGCTTACTGAATATTTATTGCTTATTAAATAATTTGTGTAAGCTTTTGGTAGTAGTAGTTACATAAATGGATTGCATTTTACATTCTGTTGTACATCACAATTTTTGGTCCCTAAAAAGCAGGAAGACACCAGCTAGTGTCTAGCACATTTTTGTTACGGCAGATTCATAAACTGATTTATTTATTTTACATTTTTTGTCTCCCGCTAAGAATTTTGTTTTTAAAGAGTGAAACATAAAAGAAAGGAGTTCAGTTGCAAATCTAAAATTTACTGTGTGTGTATTTTAACTCAGCAGTAAATCTCTTCCAATATAAACCTAACTGCATAACAATATGAGTTTAACAAATGATTTTATTCGGTGCTGTTTTATTTAAATATGTAGTTACAGATTCATGATAGACGCCTTTATAGAAGCTTAATGGATTTTAAAAAAGAACAAACGCAAAAGGTGCAGAAGTGTTGTTCAAAAAGTATTTCCTTTATGCTGATAACGGGCTTTTTTATGGAAAACAGCTGATCTTAATCATAGTCTTAACAACTATTCAAATTGATTTAAATCAGCACTGATAGGTCAGTTCTCAGAGATGACGAAGTAATGCAAATTTTGTCACTGCTAACCCCATGCTGCATTTTAAAAACAGAGGCCAGTTAAAAAATGAAAAAAAAAAATAGAAAAGTATTTTTTTCTGTCAGGCTACATCAAGAAATATTTATTTGTGGTAAGGTGTTAAAGCTGACCTTTGAACATATCTTTACCTGGTGTTTTAGTTCTTGCACTAACTAGAGATATTTTGAAATGTAGGTACTGCACATGCAAAAATCATGTAGCATGTAACCGTGTATGTATTTACTGGTGACTGTAGATTGTTTACTGTTGGTCATTCTTCCTTGTATTTTTTTCCATAGGCTGGTACACACCCCCTAAGGAGGACGGCTAAAAAAGACTCATGCCTTTCCTGCACTGGGACCACATGTTTATGATTTTTTTTCTCCCTTTCAACCAGTATATCTTTTTTTTTTTTTTTATCCTGCACACCATTTTGCTCTCTTCATGGAAGTTTGAACTCCAAACCAAATTTCTCATTCAGTGACCACCCGGATACTAGCACACAAACACACAGACACACACGTCTCCCCCTGAAAGTTACATCCAGGCTCATCTTGCAAGGGTGTCTTCTCTTCAGATATTTATCTCTCTGTGCATCTGTTGTCCTATACAATCTAATTTTTCCATTGCGACATTCACTCTGTACCCCAGGAAAACGGTTGACTAAATATTGCTAAAGTCACCTTTTGGTTTTGGCGGCGAGCATGCCAAGGTTACCTGCTGGCTGTGAGTTGAAAGGTGCGGCATGGCGTTATTTCAGCAGTCTGATGCTCCAATCACCAGACACTGCCTCTCTTGGCCACAGACTGGATCTGAGAATGGCATGCGACATTCCCTGATGTGATGCAATTGTGGCTGGGAAGGACATTTAAATGCTGGTGGTTGGAAGAACCACTGCCTTTCCTCTCCATGGACGGCCTCTGTAATATTGTGCTCATGTATTATCTTTGTAATGCCAAGATCCCTCCTCTGAAATAACATGCTTCTGAGGCTAGCTTGCTTTCAAACCTCTTATCTTTTCGAGCTTGAAGCCCTGTGGTGGGTTGGGAGATAAAGAGACTTCTGCAGCCTGGGGGTGGGACAGCCCGTAATGAAGAACAGCGTCCCGCTGAGCTCCAAAGTTGGAGACCACTGTCATTATCATCACAACCAGCAACTGGACAACTCCCTGCAGGAGAGGTTGGCTGTGTGGCTCGGCTGGCAACACAAGAAACATGACATGTTTGGATTCGATCACACTGTAACGTAGTTGATTTCAACTCCACGTGTAAACATGTAAATTTGTATTTCTGCAAAAGGATTTAATTGTTTATAATGTAACCATGTCTGGGTCTTTGGCTGGGCAGAGACTGTATTACTATATACCCTTGACTATTAACAGCAGGGGCACTGCAAGACCCATTTAGAATAAGGAAAAGTTGTTTCATGGATACTCTTGCAGAAGGAAACAAAAGTATGCCATGTTCTAATATAAGCTTAATGACTACTGCATTTTTTTTTTTTTGTTGTTTTATATTGATTTGTAATCCTCATGTTATTGGCGACATTGACAGTACCATTCCCCTTTTTCGATGGCACCTCTTAACAGTGGCCGAAACAACAACGGCATAGACACAGCTGTTTTCTGGCATTCCAGATGTTTGGCTTTTTCATATCTAATCACTCAAACCGGATGAACCTCAGTAAGGCTATGCAGTGAAGACATAGTGTTGTGGAGTTTTGTCGTTCTGAAGAAAATTAGTCTTAACAGCTTAACAGTGTAGTCACCTGCTTAGTTCTTGTAGCTGGTTCGCATCCTGAGCACTTTGCCAATCCTGCAGTCATGACAGTCGGGGGCGGGGGGATAAAAGTGACCTTTACCTTCGGACTTTTCCTTGATCTCATGGCTGGTTTTAAATTGCAGTCAGAGTTTCAAATTCACAGCAATAGTCTTGACCATATATACCTTCTGGCTTCACACCTGGGAAGATCGACTGGAGTCTGTTCCATTTCCAGAATATTTGTGTAGGTTTGATAAATATTTGTTCAGATTTGCCACAGGAAGGACCCAGCTCTTCCCATTACCACCTCTCTGGTTACTATTCATAACCACTCTCAGCACTGCTGTACCCCTCAGCGTGCCGGGTCTTTGATGTAATGTGAATAATATGCAGAAAACTGTGTGGAGCATTCCAATTAATGCAGTTACACGTTTGTTGTGGGTGTTCTCTTGTGTGGTTACTTGCATTGTTTTAAGTATATTGTCCTGAAAAACCAGCATAGAAAGCTTAGTTACGCTAAATCATACAGTCATTCCTCACTTTTGAGTTGATTTAGAATTTTCTCAGTGATATTAACCTCAGTCACAACACTTGTACCTTCAAAACAAGTACAGATGGGTATAAATCATAATGTTCGTTCATGTTCAGCACACGTCTAACTTTGTTTAGACTTGCAGGATCTGTGAAACGAATGTTGCCCTTCTTTCTTGTTTCACCACGAGCAAAATCTCAACATGACTCTGAATCATCGGCATGGTTGTTAGCTGTTGTGATGCCATTGGTAACATACTAATAACTTCATTCTGGTCACATTGTCAAGCCCACCCCTGCATTCTCTGGAGAAGCAAACTCAGTAATACATACTGCACACTCAACTTTGCAAAGGAATTTTCAATACTACCATAAATGCAAGATTGAATGTGTCAATCTTTTTTTTAGGCCATTTTAAAATGACCTCCCTGTTGAACCATTAGGGATCGTAGTTTGTTTGGCTGTCCACTTGCACACACTCAGATTCTCTGAATGCTGTTGGTGTTAATAAATAATCACTTAGCAAGGTTGTGAAATAATCAGATCCGTGGAGCAGCATCCACCTTAACATTATCCTGCGCTTACTGAGGAGCTCAGGACTACCCTGTCTCTTTGATATTGCTGTATATTGCATGTCAATATATCAACGGGTTTTTACCCAAGCTACTGATGGCAAAGAGCGGTTGGGTAAGATGGTTGAAAAGACTAGATGTATCCATTTTTCATGAATCGTTTACTTAACTTCCTATATCAGTGTAAGGGTTAAATTCTTCCTGTGTGCCGCTTATCGAACCAGGTCAGATATGAGACACGTGGACTTACAAGACATCCTGCCTGCTTGGATTACTTTTTAAAAATGATGCCAGGACTCCCATAAAAAGTAGCAGTTTAGACTTGTGTGCCATCAGAAGCCCATCTTGACCTTTGGAATAATGGTGTACTCTGTTGTGCACAGAATAAGAGCTTCTCTCACACCAACTCATGTTGTCTGACTAACAAAAACCTTCTCTGCTTTGGTGAGCGACTTATTTGGGTCTGAGGTCTGAATTAGCCTGATTCTGGGTTCTTGCTTCATTAACTGCAGTGGCCGGGTTATAAAGTTATGCACTGTTAGCATGCTTTGGTTTGGTTTCATTTTTTCCATTGCAAGGGTGATTTTGACCATGTAAAATAATTTGTAAACTTGCATCAAGTTTATGAATAAAGAATTTTATGAAATATCTCTTTATTCTGTTTCCAATGAAAAATAGTTCATCAGTTCATCCCTAAATAGGAACATTTTAACATGGATTGCTAAACTGATTTTGACACTAAAACTCAAAAACCTTTGGTTGAGCAAAGTGCACCATAAACATTTCTTGATTTGCCTTTCTTCAAAGCAACACATTTTTCTTTCCTCTCAAATGGGATATAATGAGGTTAGGGTTCATGTTCAGGGATTCAGCATGTAGACAAAAGGCACCATGGGATTATGCCCTAAACCTACAACCAGTGAGTGGATCCTGACTTTCTAGAAAATGTAATTCTTGTGTTTTCCAGTAGATGGTGTATTTTGCTGAAAAACAAGGATTTCAGTTTTTTCTCCAGTGCTGCCATTAACATCCAGACGTGACAACTGGCCCCTTTTGTCCCAGGAACTGACCGAGTGCCCTTGAGGTAGTGCCCCTCTGGTTTGCATACCAACAATGTGAATTAATGAGTTTAACTATGTACATTTAAGGGACCTTTTTTTCTTATGTTACACCAACAACTGACTAACTACTGTGAAACGAAACAGTACAACTGAGGCATGATCACTGAAAATAAATGGCTACATCATGCAGCTAAATGACATGTTTTGTCAGCTTGAGTCAGCAGAGCGCATGTAATATGCTTTTGGTGTGTGGCAGCACAGATCCACAGACACCTTTAAACACTGAAAGATAACAGGAAATGAAGCTTTCGGGTCTTATCAAACATCGGATTTTACTGCCAAACCTCTGACTGTTAACACACCACAGCTAGCGCTTTTTGCCTGGAGGGCATGGAGGTAACCAGAGGATGTCAGTGTTTATGAGTTGTGTCGTGTAACACTGTGTTTGGACCAGTTTGTCATGGTGGGCAGTGAGTTATAGAAGCTCTCACAGGGTAACAGCTGGACAAGGTGGAGTGCTGGGTGAGTGGGATGAACAAATTTTACCCTCTCTAGTTTTTGTTCAAATCATTTTCCTTTCATAAATTTCAACCACTTACTCAACAGTTTTGGCTTTCTACTTTCCATTTATGAATGTTCTTGTACTTGCCGCATAGTGATGACAAGAACAAGTTTTTAACCAAGAAGAGTGACAGTATTTTTGAGGGGGGCCTAGCAAGTACCGTAGTCCTAGGAGTGTGTGTGTACGTATGTGCTAGAAGTCACCACTAGATGGCATTAGAGTACTCTTGTAACTCTGGATTTTTTTTTTTTTTAATTTAGTCAGAGGTGAAAGTCAAGAACTTCAGCTTGTAACATTAGTCTGCAGTTGGTGCTCAATTATTTCACTTATCCCTGCTCTTACCATCTCTGTAGCTCATTTCCATCAAGGTCGAATGAGTGAATAATAAGGTCATTTATTTCTGTGAGAGGACTGCTTTCGATTGGATGCAGTCTGATATTGACACGCTCATATTCTCCCATCAGTGTGTCTGAGTCAGATATTGTCATGGTGAGTTGGGGAGGGCCGCTCTCATCGGTGTCACGTTTGTGATAAATAGCAGAATCAATCCTTATCAGTTCTTATGAGAAGAATGAGGACTGCTGTGGATAACAGGGTGACCTATTCCATCATGCTGGTGCACCCTGAATAGTTATGGATATTAGAAATCGCTCAAACCAAGAATCAGAATGTACTTTTTCATGATATAAAGAATGCAACTGAATGGACCAATCATAGTGAGGAGGAGAGGTAGAACTCAGCAGTCCGTACGGAGGGGAAGCTAATTGCCTATGATTGCAGCCGTTGTTTTTTTGTTTATGTGTGGGTTTGGCTGGCTGGCCTTTTGGCTGGAGAGGAGCAGGCCTCATTATTCAGCCCCAGCCAATCTGTTTGTCCAGCCTGTTGCTCGCCTCAGACACGACACTGTGAGCAGACCATCGAGGCATTGGGCCCGGAGGAAAGAGGCTGTGCATCTCTGTGATTAACTTGCTGGTGCCCACACTGACAGCAAGAAATAGCAGATTTTTCCTCCTTCACCTTGGGCCCGAGCGCAGCACACGGTGGGGCCGCTTCCAGAATCAGTTGGAACTGATTGATAGCCCGCGGCTTTAAGGCTGCGTCCATCATAGTTTGACTCCCAGAGCTTCACCGTCACATGTAACAACATATTCAAGTGTAAATCCAGATTCAGACTGAAGGATTTATTAAATGTGAAATGATTAAAGCCTTTTGCTTGCTGATCACCGTCCTCTCACCTATCAGACTAACAGGTCAGATGGATTATCACATATAAATGAGCAAATATGGCAACAGTTTTTTTTACGTGCTGCACTTCATCAAAACATTAAACTATTTGACTAAGAGGTTCTGCACAAAAATGTGTGTCTGGAGCTGTAAACTAAATAATATGACTACACTCTGATGGAAAATGATATGTTTTAAGCTGTTGCTAATATTTTAAAATAATAATTTTTGTCACATTGGTTATAATTAATTTCATGGGTTGAAAATGGCTCAACACGCCATCTGCTGTTTTAAACCTTTCTGAACCTTGCAAGGTCAAAGCTGACATAGACTCATCTGTTAAGGATTTTTTTTGCATCATGAAATGCAGATAAAAAAAAAATAACATAAACCCCCCTAATCGGAGGTGACTGCTGATACAGATCATATGGTGCTACAGGGCAACAGTGGCTCCAACTTTTGCTTTCCATTCTTTCCTTTGATGATGATCCTGTGATAAAATGCAGGGCTTTGTCTAAATACTGACACTCCCTCAGACCCAAACTCCCCTGAGACCCTTTCTGAGCTGTTAGCTCAGCCCATAACAAAAGTACCATAGAAACTTTTACGAGGTCCATGAATATATTTTTGAGACTGTCAAACCTCAAGCTAACTCTGTGTTTTCAGTGTGGACATGGAGAGTCTGGCGGCTACCAGCTCCAAAGCTACTTGATATGCCTAAAACTCTTTAACCATTAGTAACATAACCATCCCAGCATAATTAACATAAAGAAAAAGCCTTTCCCACTCTTCTAGCACTCTGGATATAGAACTGTATGTATTCCTGCAGAATGTTTTATTTATAGCTTTGTTATCGACCTAAACTTAGTTTTAGTCATTA
>JAUZTA010000001.1:20461737-20477475 GCA_034780835.1 Ctenochaetus striatus
TATCTATCTATCTATCTATCTATCTATCTATCTATCTATCTATCTATCTGTCTGTCTGTCTGTCTGTCTGTCTGTCTTTCGTTCCACTTCTCTAATTGGAACTGTGTCCTTGGGAGGGAACGTCTCAGTGAACATCAGTGACAGAATTACCTTGAAGGACTTAAAAATAAATTTCTGGCTTCAATTGGACTCACGATTTCAGATAAATCATAAAATCTTCTGAACGCACACAGACATAAAACAAGAAGATAAAAGTTAAAGAGAGGGATGAACAAAGAGACGGAAAAAGTGATGGATCTCATTACTCATTCAGCAGTTGTGTTGTCACTTTAATAGCACCTCTCTGCTGGAGAAAATGGAATGATACAATATCAAGATGGTGGCTTACATCACCTTTTAAATTCACTTTTGGAGTCTTACTTGATTGCAAATCTAAATTATTGAAATCACAAGTGTTACATGTTTGATTCTTTGTGGTGTAACATTCAGAATATCATTGCTTTTTTTTGTATCCCTTTAAAGAGCTTTTAGAGATTCAGTGCTTTTACACCCCAGCAGCAATTCAACATTACAACACTGATCAACACTAAGCTTCATATTTCCAGCGGTGGAGGAGACGACAGCACAATCAAGTCAAAATATTACACTACTTTCACTTTGAGAAAGGAAGCCCGTTTTATTTCATTTTAAATAACCCAAACACTTTAGGGGAGCACAATTGCTTGCAGCACCACCGAGAGACTGACCTTCACAGGCCTTCTTTCATGTCTCCATTAAAAGATTCACTTCAAATGTATTCATAGTTTGCCTCTCATGCTGCGGCAACGTCACAATCAAGAGCCAGTGCGCATATATTACACTAAAAGGCCAGCCTCAAAATCCAATTCTCCCTGGCTTGAAGTATATGTAAATATTAATGATCCATGGATCTGTGTTTTGCCTCATATTCGGGCTCTTCTCATTCAGATCAGATTCTCTCAGAGAGCACACTCGGTTTTCAATCACCCGGGGCTCAGTGCTTACGATTGACTGCATAAGAATACAATTATTGGTTCCCTTCAGTGAGAAAACTATTCAAGTTAAAAAATAGTCTGAGCTGCAAACAAGTCCACCTATTTTCTTTATGTGGTCTCAAAATCACCTAATATTGTTGATTGTTTCTGTCTTTTCACCTTGAATGTTGCCTGCTTGTCCTCCCTTGGCTGAAAGATAGCCAGGGGTTCAGTTCAGCGTGACGATATGCTTCCTTGCTCAGACTTATACTTCAGACCAAGCTAAATGGATTTCCATTAGAGGGGCTATGACTCATTCCAGATGCTTACTCAATACTGTGTGGGCACTGTAGCGGAAAGTTTCCTTCAGACAGAACAAAAAGGGCAACAAAACCAAACATTCTTGTATGAGATAGTGTCCAAAGCCTCGTACCTTCTGCATGACTTGTGTGCTAATTATGACAGCGAGCAGGGTTGTAGCTGGTATTGTGGTGTGGAGACCAAAAGCATTGGCGCTGTTAGACAAAGACACATACTTGCACAAGCAGATAAAAACAAGAAAACAAGACAGATTGTTCACTTACTCCACACAGCAGATGGCCTTAATGGGAATTAGTTAAATTCAAATAAATCTTTGACCCATCAGCTTGCCTTGCTGAAACTACCCATTATATCAACAACCGATAGTGTGTGTGTGTGTGTGCGTGGGAGAGCTTGGGGCAGAAAGTGCATGTTATGTTCCTCCACTCCTATGTATATATCTCCTCAGCACCATGTCTGGACTCAGGCTAAACTTGCATCGGACGATCAATAGCAAAAGCAATGATCTCAGTGAAATGGACCATCCATCTTATTGTGATTCCCGATGCGGTCCCCCCCACCAACTAGACAAGAGATGGAACTGAATTATTGTCTGAGCATCGATTTAAGGCTGCAGCATTCTCCTCTCTCTTCATTTGAGTAGCTAATTTAGCAAAGATAAGTAGTATGTATGTACAAATACCTTTTGTGACGTGCTTTGAATCTGAGATGGTGCACATCTTTAAAAACAAAAGATGGGTTGGGAGGATTAACATCTTAATTCATTAATAATTCAACTGTTTTTTTAGTTGTCAGCTGTGTTAAGCCCAGTTTATCAATATGCAAACCTACAAGGCTCCTCCACTATAGCCGGAGCTCCAGCACTCTTTACAGCTGTGCTCAGTTAACAAGCCCCACCGCCTGCTGTGATGAGTGCATACTGTGACATGTGGTTGAGAAACACCCAGCTGTAAGACCAAAAACTTCCTGTAAACCAAAATAGAGGTGGCCATTTAAATCCAGCTTTTGTTATTTTGATTCTGCAGTTTAGGAACAATAGTCAAAGCTTCCTGACGAGATCCAATTTCAAATTTCCATAACATGCAGAGTTTTGCGGAGAACAGACCGATTAATGCAAAATATTGTTAGTTCATTATTGTTTCATTATATTATGTTAAGCAGGATAATCTTTTGTTTGATCTTTGTTACCTTAGATACCACCAAAACAGTAATTAGCATGCACAGCCCTGCAGCTCTGTACAGTACCTCTTTAATGGTATTCTCACAGTGTGAGTACCTCTGCAGGGCACAGAGCAAGGCCACACATTACTTAAAAAGGTTCATCTTACATTTTGGATGACCTGCATGCATAAATTACATAAACTATCCAACAATGAAAAGAAAAATAAACCTCTCTGTAACTTACTATCCATACAAAATTTATGTTGATGTTTTGTATTTTAACATTTACTCCCATCCATGTTACAACCCACATGTACTGCATGTACAAAAACTTGGTATTGTATGATTAACAAAAGCACAAAAAGGATTTTTAACCCTTAACACAAGTTTTGTATCTGAGAGATCCAGCTGTGTCTTTTTTTAACACAGAAATGTATACATGTTTTACAATTTGTTGTGCACAAATGATCAAATTCAAATATTTAATAATCAAAGTGTTACTAATTGTTTCTATCACTTCAAAAAGCCTACAGAAATCTTAAATCTTATAACACATGTGCAAACGATATGGGTATAACTTGTTGATTCTTATGGTGAATTTTCATTCAATAAGAAACTAACTGAGGACACCAAAATCACTTAAGTAAATACAGTCAACAAAGATTTAATGCATCATTAAGGTAAAAAATCTAATACTTTTTCTGTGCACACAAAAGGCCCTTTTCTCAGATTTTGTTCACAAACTTGCCAAATCTGAGTGAACATTTCCATTTTGCAGATAGTCCATCCAAATGACAGGTGAGGCATATGAAGGACTGATAAAGCAGAATGATTATTGCCCAGGTGTGCCTTTGGCTGGCCACACACTAAATATCTACACTTAAGTATGCACTTTTGTCACACAGCACAATGCCACAGATACAATTCAGGTTTTTAGGGAGCACACAGATGCCTTGTGAAACGTCTGTGAAATTTTAAATAAGGAATTGAATGTTAATTTTATTGTTGTGAACGGAGCACCGTGTGGTGAAAGGGCTGGATGTGCCGCTTTAAGCTAAAGACAAAAAAACTCAGGTGCATTTTATTGATGGCAGTTTGAATACACAGAGATACCTTGACGAGGTACATTGCTGTGCCTTTTATCAACCTCCGTTTCTTCACGTTGCAGCATGAGGCACGACTTCATGTTGCTGTACACAAATTCTGGAAATGACACACATCCCAGTCCTTGCATGACCTGCATACTCACTAGAATGTGACCTGCTGAGCATGTTTGGGTTACTCTCGATCGCTGTTTTGACAACATGTCACATTTCCTGACACTATCTGGAAAGTTTACACAGCTACTGGGGAGGAGGAATACACCAACATTTAACAGACTTAACAGAAGATTTAACAAAGGGTGATGTGTCACACTGCATGAGGCAAAAAGGGGGGTGTCTCACCAGATACTAACCGCCTCATCCCACCCCACCCTTATAGCACTCCAAAAAAGCATATCAATAGCCCTCGTCATGTGAAGTGTCATCCTGTCTGGTGAATAGATTAGCTTGTGAAATGAAAAGACTGATTAGCAATGAAAGTGTTCACTCACACAAACTTTAATGATTTGTAAACAAATTTTGAAAATTTGTGTTCTTAGAAAGTCTGAAATCTCTTAACTTTGCTCCTAAAAAATGGGAGCAAAAACAGTTTGATGTTCTCATATTGTTGAATGTATTTATTAATGTCATCAATGTTATTGGTGTATTAATGTTTTTTTGCTTTTTTCTTGTTCCAGTAAGACATATTGTCTGCTGAGAATTTTCTTTTTTTTAAGTAATTATAGTTAATTAATATTGTCTTTTGACAAATCCCTTTAACTCTGATGAAGACAGATGGTGTTGAAGTGTTACTTTGATTGAATAATTAAAGGCTGTGAATTTATCACTGTGCTTCAGTCCCTTTGATATTCTGGATAAAGTGCGGTCATTTTAGGGAAAATCCTTCAATTTGAAAAGTCAATAAAACAAAAACAATTATGTGCTTTAGTGTAATGCTGAGTTTCTCTTGTTGCTGATAACTTTTATATATAGAGCAGAACGTCTGTCCCACTTGCACAGAATGAGTATTACAAATTCACATATATCCTCACCTTACTTTTTTCTTTTCAGACAAATTGCAACAAATTCACATTTACACTGCTTTAGAATACTTGTGTGATAAAAATATAAGTTATTTAAAAAGTTTCGATCGGCAGTGGATTTTGTCTTTGCAGCTAGTCAGTGTTTCTCCTCTCTGCCCCACAAGTGTGTGTTTATGTCTGAACTAGAGTGTCTGCCCATGACTGATGGCACAGCACAAAGCACATCTTCTGGACAATGATTTCCCTTGACAGCTCCATCAGGTGAAGAGGATGGAGGAAATGGGGAGGAAAAGGAGGTAGAGGAAGATGGGAAGGAGGGGTGGAGAACATGGATGTTGAAGGAGGGACTGGGGAGGGAAGGAAAGGGGTGGAGAGTGGGGTGGTTTGAAGGAGGGATAAAGGGGATTGGGGACCTCCTGGGACTTGGCTAAAATGCTCTTCTCCTCCTAATCCCCAGCTCTATTTTGAGAAGCAGTGGGAGGGCTGTCAAAGACGCAAGGAAGCTGGTGACAGATGATCAGGCATGGGGCCATCACCGACCTGATGAATGGGATCTCTAGATTGGCTAAATGGCTACATGGTCATGGAGGACACAGGGGCCAAGGGAAAAGACAAAGGACTCTCCATTACTGGGGGACAATTGAATTAACAAAATGGGCTTTTTGCCATGAAATATTATTTGCACAAAAGTATTGTGCAACTTCAGGATTAATACTGGTCTCAAAGTTCCTTTCCAGCATTGATTAACCTCTGAAACCTGATCTCCGTTCATCAGAGAAGCAGATTTTCCATTGAAATAAAACATTTCATGTCTTCTATTTGCACACAGATCCGTGCGGCTCCCACCTCCATCTCCTGGACAAGAATAATCACGTAAGTTGGCATGCTGTGTTAGCTAAGAGCATCCAGCACAGTGCAGATTTGTTGGACACAGTCAACAGATAAAACACTGGAAAAATAAACCTATCCTTTGACCAGTGTGATGGCTCATAGTGTTCCCAGGATGATTAGATGAAACAGCATCAGGCTTCAGTATTAGTTTTGTTGTAAAACAGAAATCTGGAAAAGGGCTCCCACAGGCCACAGTTTGGCTCTCTGATTTTCAGATTCTTTGTTAATACATGAAGGCTCACCATTTCTCCTTTCACTACATTGCAACAGAAAACAGAGCACATCTCTGCCATCTTTTAAAAAATAGAAAAACTCTGCGTGCAAAATGCTGGTAAGTAGCTACACTTGGTTTCTTCCTTTGAAATCAGTTGTAGCCACATAATGTTTCACTGCAGCCTCACCCAGCTTGTTGACTTGAATGAATCCTTATGTGTGTCGCATGTTAAACCATGACTGAATCAGTGTATTTCTAAGGTAGAAATGCACTTTTTCTAGCTCATTATTCTCATGATTTTTCTAGTGCCATTTAAAAAAAAAATGACATGGACATATCAACAATGTTAAAAAATTCATTTTCAGTGAAAAGGCCATTTAATCATGACCAAGAGCACATAAACAGCCTTATTTCCCTATGACTTGAGAAAAAAAACAGAATTTTAATGCTGTTTTTTTTTATAATAAAAACACACTTCTTTATCCTTATATCTACAATTTGTGTTGATTAACGTCATGAAGCCATTTTCAGTCCATTCTTAGAGATATGTGAAACTGTTACAGCAGTTCAAACAGTTTCAAGGCCACAGAAAACCAACGTAGAATCAAGAAAACAAATTGTTTTTCTCCACAGAGAGCTGAAATTCCTGCTGAGAATGGATCATTGTCTGGTGTGTGAGAGCCAAAAGGTAAGAGCCTCTATAAGAGAGATAAGGCTGTAGAGCCTCGGCTGTGATAAGTATCTTATCAGCCTGTCGTCTGCCTCCTGAACTCTCAGAGGAGACCTGTTGTATTACAGACTGTTAGACAGCCACTGCAACATGGAGACAAAGGACTCTTCTGCTTTTGTAAACTTGCACCAGAAACATTTAGGAAAAAGAAAAAATCCCTTTGACAGCGTATCAATTAACTCATGACCTCTCTCAGGCAAAAAGTAGGTCATACTTAAAGTTTATGCCGTGCCATTCATTATTGTTATATTACATAACAGTTTTTCATCTTTTCTCATTGATCTCCAGCCAGTGTTTCTTGATAGTTTTACTTTTTTTTTGGCATTACATTTTCAGGGACGTATATTGCACAGCTCCAGGACTGAGCTATACATTATTTTGTGTTTTTTGCTGCCAATTACAAGGAAGATCTCCAGGCTGTTTCACTTGAGTGTGACATATGTTGGCATTACACTGCTTTTCCAACAACCCGGTGGAGACATTTCATTTTCACATACATATGAATTATGTCCCCTAAACAGACGTCCTTTGGAGCCTTCGGGGTAGATAGGAGATGGGGCTTGGCTGATTTCACACAGCCAACCATCATCAATCTCCCAGTTCATTCGGTTCACAAAGGGGGTCCTCTTTCACTGGTGAGAGCAGTCGATAGACCGCTGCTACCCAGATGAGAGCAATTCCATTAAGAAGGCCCTCCACCTTGGGCCTCAAAAAGCAGGCTTATCAGAGGCCAACAGTAAGGGGAGTGTTGCAGCCATCTATCGTCAGCTGAGGGAGAAGGGAGTAAACACTGCTGACAATCTCTGCACCTTCACTCCTTTCTCCTGTCGCGTCTTCATGAAGCTACAGCCAGAAGCTTAGGTTAGCCTAAAAACAGCATGCTTCTACATTTTCATGAATAAATGTATTAACTCATGAGCTTTAGAGGTGCTGGTGGGTGGATTCTGTAACCTTTGGATGGAGTCGGACTAGCTGGTCCTTCATTTCCAGCCTTTGAGCTAAGCTGGTATAAGCTAAGTTATCCATCCCCCATCTGTAGCTTCATATTTAGCATTAAGACATGAGATTTGTATCGATATTCTCATTCTGCTCTTCTCCTCTATTTACAGTCAATGCTAAGCTACACATTAACATGGACACACATTTATTCTCATATGGAGGATTAAATATGTCATGTCACTTCAAATTTAGTATTTATTAATAGCGACAATGTCATGCATTCCTCTCGACCTGAGATCAAATTTGCAGTGCCAAACATAAATAAGGGGAATGTGCATTCAGACTTTGCATACGTGGATGTGATGAATGAACAATTACCTGGCCGTGTCATATCATACCTCAGGGAAAGACCGGGTGAGAGATCCATATGCATATTATTTTTGTTTAAATGTGTTATTTTCACAGCCTGATGTCTCACTCTCACCCTGGCAATGCATGACTGGCAGCCTTGAGCAGACCTTTAGAGAGCAGCAGTCCTGCACATGAGTGATGCACTTGGGCCCTGTCACATCCTTGAATCAATTTTCAGGTCCCTGACACGACACTTTTCAAATCAATCAATCAGTGGCTGCACCACTAACGTGCCACTCGTGCTACGGCAGTGAGGTCAAATGAATAAACGTCTGAAGGATTTTCCTCTGTCAAGGTGAGGAAATGTGTAAGTGTACGGCAAAGATTTATGGGAAAATCTAATATTCAACAATAATTCTGGCCCTGGCTCAAGTATAGCAAAATGTAGAGTTGGGCCTTTGACACAGAGTCCATTCTTTCTTTAGTTTTAATTTATGTGATAGAAACTTAAATGTAGGCAAGGAAATATAAGCAGAGTATTTCCTTAATAATCTAATATCCTGCAGTAAACCTCAGGTTTTTTCGTGGTTATTGGAAGCCTGGGAAAGTTAATTCTTTTGCAAGTGCCATCTAAAGTTATGAAAAATGTAGTGATATAATAGCAGTGGTATCTCCAGCTGTTTAAATATCACTTGTCACTGCATGTGGTGCCCTTAAATTAGTTTCATGCATCATAATAATAATAATGCCTCAGCAGATTTATGGCATGTATTGCATTCCTGAATTTGCAAAATCATCCAAATCTAAGCCAAACCCCATTAGTTATTCTTCCTCTTTTTGTGTTTGTTGCAGAAAATGGCAAGAAATGAATGAGAGTGATATGTTTACAGGTTTTAGCAAGGTTTTAGAGCATTAACATCCCTAACAAGCCAGAGTTTCCATAACAAGTAAGGTTGTTAATGCCAGTGAGAGGCTTTCGACAGCAGGAAACAGCAGATTGGAACAGTTGTGAGGGCAACCATTGCATACATATTAAAAAATTGCTATCATGCTGTCAGAATACATTAGACAGCAGACAGTGTTTTCAGTCTATAGTATAACTCTGGAACTCAGTCCATTTCATCAGCACACCCTCCCCTCCAGCCCCTCCACCTGCTTCATATAGTCCCGCTTTGTGCATGAGATCCATCCTGCCGAAGGGAGAAAAGAAAGGATGTTTGATGGATGGGCTCCAAATCAGATGATATTTAATATATCCTGTATTTAACGACCTGTTCTGCAGAGATTTGTGTAATTAGTTGAGTGCTGGCAGGGTCTAGTAGGGATAAGCACTCCATTTATCAGGTTAAGATTTGTGGGTCCACAGGTGGTTTGAGTTCCCAACTACAGGAGCTGATGGATGGATGTGAAACTGTCACAGCTACCATCTAATCTTCCTGTCATACCTTTTTTTTTTCAATTAAAGTTGAGGATTAAGTGAATATTATTTGCGAAAAATCATTGCAGACAGGTGCCGAGGTCCACCACATGGGCACTTGAGTCTGGCCAGAGGGGTACTGCTTAAATGTCCCTGAGTTGAGGTAAATGGATAAAAACGGCAAGATGAACTGCAGTCTTGAGAGAACTGTGTCCTCCTTCTGTCACCATGTTCTCTCTAATAGTCACAGAAAGGGAAGGAAAGAAGGAGAGCCACTCTAATTATCCACCGTTCCCCACAAGTTATGCTAATGGCCGCTTCCGGCTTAAGTAGGCTATCTATATGCAAAGTCTTTTCTGATGAATTTCTTCATTATTTATTGTTAATGTATTACTGTATCGCCATGGTGAGGAGAGGGACGGCTGTTGATTTTACACCATGCTGCCTTTGGAGAGCACGAGACACTGAAGATTGGCTCAGAAATTTTGAAAAGAAGAAGAGTAATGACAGGTCAGATTCAGACTGTGATGCAGATATTCGGCAGTAAATTATCCTGAAGTAGATTATGATTGATCATTCCAAGGAATTATGAGATGTTATGATCACACTTCTGAAGGTATGATGTTGTGATTCAAGCTAATGTGATGAGAAATAGATAAGTATTTTTCAAAAATGATAAATTAAGTGTCTTGTAAAAATAGGGAACCATGGATATTTATTTCCAACTGAACAGGGTAATTATACTTATACTTAAAAAAAACATTTTTGAAGATTGATTTTGGCCCATTTGCCAGCTTTGGTCCAGTAATCAAGTTAAATATTATTTGCTTAATTTAATATGGTGTTGAATCAGAATGTTGATAAAAGTTTCATGAGACTCTTGACAGGAAGAAACATAAGAAATATCACAAGAGGAAAAAATGACTAATGTATGACATGACTACAAAATTGTCGTTGTCTGTATTTAAAAAAGAGAAACTTAACCAAAAAAAAGGCAAAAAGAATAACTGAATTGAACTATTTGACATTTTGCACTGGGTTGTGACGATGTGAATGTTGAAGATCTGGATGGTTGAGAGGTGGAGCGAGACCACTGACGGACTCAGTTGAGGGACCCATAGGTGCTGACTGTGATGAAAATTGGAGAGAAGGGTTTCATCAAATACCGAACAATCTAATATGTACAGAAACCCTCTAGTCTCAAAGTTTTTTTCTGTATTGGTATTCTTACTGAGATGAAAAGGCAACTGTTTGCCTTTTATCCCCTCCTTCTTGACCCCAGTACTACATCTCCTTGAGAAAACAGCTCCTCAAACTCTCCAAACTACTTTCATACAAAACATTTCTGCTCTTACTAACTTTATATTCAAAGTCTGTCAGCATCTCTCAGAAACCTCAGTCCTCTGACTCAACAGATCTGCATCTTTAATGTGGACACAGCATCAATCTTCAGTACTTCCCAACACTTATCGTGTCTTTCACCTTGAGGTTGCCCTCTGAGGTCTGCCCATTTCCCCTGAAACAAGAGCTGGACTGTGGTGAGCCGAGCACCACAAAGCCTCTGCTCTCAGAAACACTGACCTCAATCAAAGGGAGAACTTGATCCACTGGCCATGCACTTTGTAGCCCTGCAGGAGCTGTTAAAGCCATCAGTAGATGGACGTGAGGCTCTATGTGTGTGTCTGTGTGTGTGTTTCTAAAAGTGACTGTGTAAGTGACACAAACATGTGAAACTCGAGAGTATGAAGTCTACGTTAGGGGATAGCACTTTCTTTACCTTTTTTTCATCCACATTAAACATTTGGGGTAAAAAAAAATGTGTATTATTCAAAGGTAATTTTTCCTGAGTTTTAGGATATTCTGTGGTGCATTAGTGACATTCTATTATGCGTATCATGTGCCTGAAGGTCACTGAATACATTCAGAGCATGAGGCACAATGTCAACTTACCATTCAAGTGAAATCATGAAGACCGCTGACACTAGACTTACCGTAAAAGGTTTTTTTCCAATGCAGCAACGACATGCAGGAAGGTGGTGATTGGTGACACACTTATCTCGTTCCAGCTTCGATTACGGTCGTAATGTTTCCTCTCTCACTCTCCATTAAGTGTATTTGATTTCCCGCTGAGGGGGTAGCTGGCAGGGCAGAGATATGACAGCAGAGCTAAGGCCAGGAGGGCAGCTCTCGCAAGCATCACTTCCACTGATGCGCCTGGAAGCGGACGAAAAGTGGCAATGCTTATACAATTAGAAGGGAGACTTTGTCAGACCTCATTTTTGAGAGAGGGTTCGGGCCGCAGCCCTCAGAGAGTGTTATTAATTCACTGCCCTGGCCCACTCTGCGGAGATATAGGAGGATTATACAATGGTGGATGACAGAATGACATGCTAAGAGAGGCTTGAAGTGCCTTTGCTCTGATTAGAAAAAATGAATTTTCTCATCAGTCACAAGAGAGTTATCTTAAAAGTGAATGTCAAAGGGGCAGACATTTAAGTAGAAAAGGGAAAGCGTTTTTACACATAAGGTGGCAGGAGTTAGTCACTGGTACAGTGACATTAGCTCTGAGTCAAATCTTATACCCACAAATAAAATGATTAATTTTAAACCCACAACAATAAAAACTTAGTCTTGGCCATCACTCAAACATGTCAAGACAAATGAAGTGTGAGTAAGAATTATGCTGTCATTCTTCTTCTAAAATAGGAGCCCATGACTCACTTATGATTGAACCTCAAGCAACTTTGTTTCTGAGTTGATAAATGTTGCAAAGAAAGAAGGAAGGGAGGAATGGATTTTTTTGTCAGATAGGATTAAGTAGCAGCAGAACCTCCAATTAGCTGTATTTCACATGTCAGTTTACATCACTGAGGCTGTGTGATAACACTGACAGAGAGCAGAAAAGAAAAGGGAGACAGAAAGAGAGCAAGAGCCAAAGGGAGGATGGGAAAGAGAAAAAATTCGACAGAGGGGAGGAAGGAAGGTGGACAGATAGAATAGTTAGATAATAGAGACATGAGGTAATTATAGAGAGCTAGGCAGAGAGAGAAAAAGGGCAACTGATAGTGACATGAATATAGGAGCAGAAATGAAAAGAGGAATGAGAAATTGAGAGGTTTCACTTACGGCCTGATTGATTACAAATATTTTTCAAGTATTTTCCTGTCCTTGGTTTGTCACTGAGGAGTTGAGAGAGCAAACTTGGAAATATAGAGCCCTTTAAATACAGCCATCTTTGTAAGATGATGCCTCACTTTACTTTATGGGACATAAAAAATGTTAATGTCATCATTAAGTGATATAGCATAAGGTGCACTACTGTTCTTGCGGTTTCTTAAAAGTAGGAACTTGTTACTGTTTGCGTTGTCAGCTGCTGTTTCAGAGTTTTTCAGGAATCAGTCGATGATTTACATTTATAACATCTGATCATTACATGTTTCATTAAGGCAGATGGAATGATCTCAAAGTTGTCAAGTAACTTATCAACATATTGAGCTTGATTTAGAGTTCAGGAACTACTTCTTAGTGATTTATTATCAGATTTGTTTCTTTTTTTTCAAATTTGTTTTGACATGACAATCACTTTCCATACTGATCATAAAATGATATACTCATCAGTGGCCTTTGAATGAAAACCTCAGTGTTTATTCTGTGCGATGTGCCTTCTGCTAATTAGATACGATAGACTCAAAGCAAGTAAATGTCTTATATAAGTTGTGTTTCAGTGTCAACCTAACAGCAAACTATCAGGACCAATCCAGAGTGCCTCATTAAAATCACGGATTGTCTGAAGCCCATATTTGCCTTGGTAATTTGGATTTCTTGTTTCAGTCAATTGAAACAGTCAATGCAAAGATTTGGATATTTTTTTCCTTTTTCTTTATAAATTTAAAACCAAGCTATTTTTGCCATGTTGGAAGTGGGAAAAAATAATACTATGAAGTGAGGTGAGACAGACATAAATAAAAATAAATATATGTGATGGGAATGACAAACTCTTTGGCTCAGAGCTGCTACTGGAGGCTTTGGTCAGGAGGCGAGAAAGAAGCTGCACAGTTTGACATAGAAGAATGGCTGTGCACTGTTCCATCAGCACTGAGGAAACAGATGGTAAAGATGACTGTTGTGCCTCATTAACAACTGTGTTCAGTGCATGTGGTACACACACACACACTTACACACACACACTCACACACTGATGGCAGTCATCATTTGGAAGTTGTGGAACAAGTCCAGATAATATCCAGAATCAAACAGCAAGCCAACAGTTTGTACATTAGCCATGCATCCATTTGATATGACTCACAAATGAGATGACAGGAAGAGGAGACCAGCACACTGAACAGGTGTGCGTGGGCCAGAGCCATGCGCTGACAAGGAGGGTGCTGAATGCAGAGAAGTCTGATTTTTATTGGCTGCTTTAAAGGAGCGGATTTTGGCCAGACCAGTCATTTCAACAGGTGTGCTTTGGTTTTATTGACATGGATTTGATTTGTTTTACAACAGCTCTGAAAAGGCTGAGTAGTGACAATGGTCTGAAAACTCACAGAATGCTGCTTTGAAACAACGTAAAAATAACTAAAATGAATATGATGCATAAGTTTATATGTATTGTTTAAGTAAATATATAACAGATTAAAATTAGGCAAAGCCTATGAATTAAGAGCATTTATGTACTCTAAAGTAATCATTCTCAACATTCTCATGTAATTATTCATTCTATTATTTTTTATAATTCTCATTTAAAATGATCTCTTTTATTTGAAATGTGTATACAAATGGATGCACACAGTTTTACACTTATCACAGGTATGAGCTTAAAACATATTGGTAAAAATAACAAAGGATGCACATGTACATGCATTTCTTTAGAAACACTGAATGTAAACTTTTTGTTTGTCTTTAAGAAAACTTCTCAGAGCATCGTTAAGTTTGATTCCACGCCAGATGTCAGGTACAAAAATCATGTGCTGAACATTTTTTCTTGGTCATGTGCTTCACAACAAATATGTCTCTGAGTGTATTCTCTAGGTCAGTGATGAGATGGCATTCGGGTCCAATTTGTGCAACCAAAAAAATTTGACCATCATCCCCTTGAAGCTCCCATGTGTGTCCTACCACGTGGATTGCAGCAGTGGGCTCATCCTCAGGCCCCACATGTCTGCAGCTGTAAGAATAATGACAGTGACTGGACCATGGTGGATACAATGCTGGCCCATCAGAAATCACCTTTACTCCCAATGCAGGCATTTTTTGTGTCTCCTTGAGTTCATGATTGAATGCACCATGGTGCCTTTACTGATCAACACTGGCAGACAGACATGAAGGCACTCAACCACAGGACTGTTTTCTGGACCCCATGTGGTTTCTGAGTCAGGACTCATCTCATAGCCCGTGTGGGGCCCACAGCATGATTTGTGAGGTCCCCAAAACCTGTAAATCTCACCTGCAATAAATTAAGTCATTCACAGAAAACAATCTAAAAATAACTTACTTAAATCACAAGATCATGGTCATCCACCAAAGGTGATATTTGCCCTCATCTCTATGGATGAGATATAGCTCACCAACGATTCCCAGAAAATTGTGTCGTCATTAATCCATATAAAACATGAGAGAAGTAATTACACAGTTCTTAAAGGGGGAAAGGCGACAATGTTCTCCACAGTTCCTTATCGTGCCAACGGATTCATGGATTTTAATGGGCTTTTAAGCCAGATTAAAAACCTGATGCCCTTACCGTTAAAGCAGCCTACAATTTCAGAGAATCACATTTATTAGATTGCCAATAAAACCAGAAGACCTGAAAGGAATATAAATTGCTTTGATGAATCAACATCAAACTGGCGTATTCTGCTAAAGTATATAAGATCATCAGAAAGGATGGATATTTCCCTGAAATAAAGCACTGCATAGGAAATAAATCACTTTTTCTTATTTCCCAAATGTATTTATAAATTGCTTGTCCACTATTATCGTTTATTCCAGGATGAGTCAAAAAGCTGCAATTTTTTATTTATTTTTCTTCCAAATCAAACACACAATAAGGACAACAGAGACATGAGTTTTAGATGGTTGCTTAACTTAGTATGAGTGAACTGCTATTCATATTTTAAATCATCGTTGAATACTTCTTTTTTTCAGAAGGAGATCATTATAATGCAGTACATGTCACTGTGGACTATCTTATGTTTTGATAGCTATCTCAATGTGTCCTCAGTGAGGCAGACAAATGATGTGAAGTCATAATGGAGATCTGCATGGAAACAGAGAGAACCAAGTGCACCCCACTCTGAGAGAACAGGAGGAAATTGTCGCTCTTTGCCTGAACTCATATTTTTCTCAACACCCAGCTCTCCAGTGGTCAGACTGGTGAAATTAATTGCCCTGCTTGCACTATTTGAGCAACAGTCACTGTGGAATTTACTTTGCAGCAAGGAACATCAACCCACTCCGCCCCCAAGTCCAAATTGATTATAAAACTGCATTCTGCTGACACGGACACATTTGTGAGTCTGAATGTGTGTGTGCACTTGCGTTTCTATCTAACAGGGGAACAAGGTGTCGTCACACATTCACTAACAGTGGACGCCGCGG
>JAUZTA010000001.1:20502582-20512632 GCA_034780835.1 Ctenochaetus striatus
ATTCCTGAGACCAGACGCTCGTCAGACGGGGGCTCGGTACATGTGTTTTTATTAAAACTACGGGCGCAAACCCACTTGTGTTGATATGAGCCGATATGTTCTGTTTTGTTTTGTTTTCGCTTTTGTTTGTCTGATTTCATTCTTGTTATTGCTGTTGTTTTTGTTGATGGTTTTTTTTTTGATGCAACCATGTCTAAACGTTTTAAAAAAAAAAGATAAATAAATAAATATATACATCAAAAAGAAAAAAAAAAACTACGGGCGCATTCACGCACCAGTGACTGGTATTTACAGCATACAGTCAACGGAGTTTCAGATGTCCGGTAGGTGGCGGTGAATGTTCTCAGGTAGGGAGGGCAGGTTACGGCGGGGGGGGCGTGTGTTCCTCTTGCACAAGCGCTCCCATGTTGCGTAGTCTGGAAACCTGACGTGGAGAGCAGCGGAGCGGTGAGTGACAGAGTTGCGGCAGGGCAGATCAGAAAGTGCCTGCTCGCGAGCTTCTCTCCGGACAGACTGAGCCGCGCGAGACTGGCGACACGCTCCGACACCGGTCGGCTGGCCGCGGGTGACCCGAGGATCCCACTTTGACGAACAGACTCGGGCTCCGCTGGCAGGAAAGGTGGACCTAAACTACATTCATTGACTTGAGAGCGATGCACTGGCAGCATGGCCAAGTGGTTCAAGGAGCACCTAGGATTCAAAACTACCAAAGCACCCCCTCCGGCGCCTCCGAAGCCGGACTACAGACACTGTCACACCGGTGTGCCCGGTACGCCTGGCTATCAACAAACCAGCTCCGGGGCCACCTTCCCCAGCCCCGCTCAGCCGGACATCCTCGCTGCTTACAAACTACAAAAGGAGCTGGACTTCGAGGACCCGTACACTCCAGGTGGAAATATCTCCTTCGGCTCGAGCTTGAACACTGTGGGGTCGCCGGATATCAAGTATGTGTCACCAAAACACCGACTTATCAAGGTGGAAACAATCGAAAAGAGCAGTCCGGCTCCCGGCGGCAGTGTCACGGTCACGCAAGCTGTTGCTGTGGGGAGTGTTAAATCTCCGACCTCACCTCCCTCGGACCACGACAACAAGGAGAAGGTGGGTGAAGTTAGGTCCGAGCAGCCTGTGGTCAACAACTCTACAGCTCTCTGACCTGCTATGAGCTCAGTTTATTCCAAGACTGAAAACTGTTAAGCTTACTACACATTAATCTTTTTTAAGCGCCCAGTTTTCCTTAAAAAAATGAAACCACAGAGTGAGTTCACTCTTATAAAACTGTTAGACCTACTTTATTATTATTTTTTTTAATCTAAAGTAAAACATGGTCTCTCCTTTTTGAGGCACTTGACCTACTCCTGTTAGGAGTGAATCGTTACAACCGGCAGAACTTGTTATCACAGCCACACAACGGCTGTCCACATGAGTTGCGACATCCACCCACCTCTATCTAATAACTAACCTGCACTACAGGGAGTGCTGTGGATGGAAGTGTGTGTGTGTGTGTGTGTGTGCCCTGTGCTAACACACACATAGATACACAGCTCAGTATGGAGCCGATCTGCCTTCATGCTGACAAATTTAGATCCTTTGCTGACTTTTTTTGGACAGTAAACTCGCTGTGAAGTGCGCACAAACTCCGCTCTGCTGCATCTCACTCTGCTGCTTATACCTCAAGCAACAAAGTGATCCAGACTTATTCACGGCTCTTCTAATTAAACTTATCTGATCTTATTTAACTAGACAGATCAATTTAGCGAATGCTCTCTTTGCAGTGAAGCCTGCTGCATTGAGGGAAAGTACTCGTAATAGGTTTATAGATATGTTGCTCCAAAGAGATCATCACTTGGAACAGCTCTTTGAGTATAACAACAAAAGTCTTTCCACTATGTGTGTTGTTTTTTTTATGTTGTTTTCTTTTTGACAAGGGTGTCCCTGATGCATGGAGCTGGTTGCACACTCCTTAGCACAAAGTGACAGTGGAGACAGAAAAGCGGGCAGGATGCATGCAGGCTGTGCCTCGGAGCACGCTGTCATGTCAGGCTTCTTAGGAATTCGTGCACACCAGGTTCCTGCAGAGAAACCTGAGATGCTCAGTGTCAGCGAGGTTAAGGACATACCATATGATGAGTGTGATCCCGCTGAGGAATTTTTCAGTGTCTGCATAGCTCTTGTACAAAGGCGAAAGCAAGGGCCTGTGAAAAAAAACAAACTGTGCACCACTGTTTCCTCTGCAGATCACGTCCAAGTCACAACTGTGTTCAGAAAATTCCCCCGGTCATCTCCATTTCACCTTCACGCTACTTCCTCCTCCTCCTCCGCTCGTGTTTGCTTTCGCACCTGTCTTTGTGACGTGTGGCGAGTTTACAGTCGGTTTTGGTTCAGCACTTTTATTTATATTTCCTGACAGTCTTATATGCTTCCCATATGTCCTGAAACAAAGATCAGAAACCATGGGAAACTAATAAAACTGCACTTGGACGTCTTTATTTTCTGAAAGTGTCAGCCAAGGTTCTCAGCAGCCCTCATGAACTTGGTAAATTTGACCATCATACACCTATGTGATATCAGCAAAACAAGCAGGAAACCAGAATTTACAATTCTCCCCCAGCCACTGCAGCTGTTCAAGCTGATTAAACAGATTATTGTTGTCTCATGTTAATTGAAGCTTATTTGGATCTCCCCCAGTCAGGAATACAGTTGCCTCTGCCTCTCCGCGTTCACCGCTCATGTGCACATATGGCTTTAACATACAGACAGATGATTGTATAGTATGGTTTAAATACCTCACACCTACTAGTATAAATGATGTTATGGGCGAGTTAAATCAGTACTGACAGCTGGTGGGCTTAAGCAATATGTCGAGAGAAGAGGTTTAAAGGTTTCTTGTCAAGTGCTGAAGGTTAAATGAAAACGGCATAGTTGTGGGAAGGAAAGTGTGATGGAGAACAGATAATAATGGAGGGTCTTACTTTTGTATCTGTCATCCAGGTCGTCCTTCCTCTTTACACTGTTCGTGGTTGTGCCGTACACTTTCAGCAAACTGGAGAAAGCCGGGATTGTTGTTGCACCTTTAGAGTTTTGCCATCCATCCTGCAGAGTATTCAAAGAAGCTTCCACAGTCTGAGAAATTGTGTGTGCTTTAATCCATCATAGTGATAAGTAGTCCTTAATTTGGGTTCGTAAAAGTTTGTCAGTTTTACACATTTTTCATTGTGCTGTGTTGAGTACTTTTATTGCATGGTTTAAGCCACATTCACACAACTGCATTTCCACTTGAGAGCACATAACTTTCACTTTTGGTTGTAGTCTTGACAGGCAGAAATGAATACAGCCTTTTTGGAAACGATGACACAGACACCCACGGCCGCTTCCTGATTCTTATCAGTCAAGATGTGTCCCTCCCTAATTCATCACGTCCATATCACATGACCCTTTTCTGGAAGAATACCAGCAGTCTGTATATGCCACTGGAGAACTCAGCATGAACAACAGCACCATTGCTGTTCTCGCTGTCTATGCTAAGACTGTCACCTCATTGTCGGTACAAGAGAAGAAGTATCTGTTCTTACTTTTTGCTGTTGCTGTTCTTCCTCTGTAGTTTTTTTTTCTGCAACTAAGCAACCAAACGTCTTTCTGTCTTGTCTGCACTGGCACATGCATGCCCGGTGTATGTGAATTGTCATGTTATTTGCATTTTCAAGCATGTTGGTAAAGATAAAAACTGGTGCTGAGAGGCTCATCTGGGTTGAGATTGTTTCAGTTTATAGAACGGCTTTGTAAAAATGAAACCTACATCCACTTGTAAGTGTGGATTTAGCCTTACTTTCAGTTTCCTGACACACATTCAGGAGGAAAGTCAAGTTTGCAACAAGGATGCCCCCTAAAGAAAATGTCACCTTGCTGTCTTTGTTACATTCATTTTATTTTCCTGTTTTTCTAACAGTCAAATAATGAGAGCTTGTGGAAAAATAAGTCCTGTCGTGTGTGTATTTTTTTTAATCAGTGGATGAAAAATTTGCAGAAAAAAAAAAAACTTCAAATAAGTCCTCATTAACTCTGCTTTCACTTCGACTGTTGTGAGGCTTTCTGTGCAAACTGGTGAGGATTAAATTTCGTCTGGAAGCTAAAGCTTTTCATTCTAACTCTGGCTGGCAGTGATAATTGTTTGTAAATCCGTGTTATAGGGACTCACCAGGTAATTTAAAAAAGTGCTGTTAGTATGAGATTGTTCCATTGTGTAGACACTTGTTTTAACAGTCTCTGGGGGGGACAAACTCCCAAATGTTTGCAGTTTGTTTCCGACGCTCTCCCTTCAGGCTGGTGTTGCTGGGCTGAAAGTGAATTGAGGTTACAATGTGTTCTTGCTTAGGGAGGCCTGATGTTGAAACAATTTTATAGCTACTTTTCTCAGGCTTTTTTTTTTTAACAAACAAAGAGAGACATCTGAGTAGTGTTTAAAAAAGAAAAAAAATAGAGTGATCTTTGGGTTGGAATTTAAGCGCCAGCACATGCTCACATTTACTGTACATGAACATCAGTATGAGAGTAAATGGGAGTCTACCCAGCTGCTCAGACTAAGTGCTGACTGCTGGAGACTGAGCAAGAGAGCGCGAGTGTCTTAACAGCACTGCTTGGTTACATTGATGTTTTAATTACTTGACTCATGAATACTAATTATATCACTGCCTTCCTAATGCCTGAAATGCCAATAGCAGCATCAAGTGAATTTTCCCCAGTCCATTTCTATTCACCAGGCTTCCATGCAGAAACAAGCAAGTGAAAAAATGTTCTAACATGCAACTTTGTACTGTACGAGCTCTAGGAAATACAATGTACCTGCTACTTTTTCATAGGTGTCATATTTAATCCCACAGTGTTCTGATTGGGTTTCATTACATTTCGCAGTCCTTTAAGAGCTGTCAGCTTACTCAGTAGGTTTTTGTCTATGCCTGGAACTGCATTCTTCTCATGTAGTTTTATTTTGATGCAGATTTGGGATGTTTCGAGGCATTGTGACGTGTTTTGTTTTAATGATGCAAAGCCCTTCATGGTAGAATGGGTTGAGGGAGATGATCAATTATCATCCTGCCTTGGAGCTAATTAAAGGCCTCATCTCCCAGCTCATCGCTCCACTCAGCACTAACCCAACTTCTCTCAAGGACACAGAAAGTGATGACAAGCGCCGCTCGGAAATGTGTAAACAAAAGCAGAAGCCCAGAGCTGACAGGCTGCCGCAGTCTTTGCGCCCCGTCACCATCAGCATCTGTCTGTGGAAAGCTGCTGTTCCAGTCGTGCTTTGGCTCCCTCATTGCCCAGAGTCCCTTTGACTCAGCGATCCCATGAGACAGGTTATATATTTAAAGAAAACCTGCCGTTGGATCAGAAGCACAGACGTTTAGTGTTCAGTTGTTAGGGGCGTTTGAACTGACATATTTTCACTGTGCTTATTTTCATACATCTCCAGGCACCTTTTTACAAAAGGTGCTCAGCATTTTAACTGATAATGCTGGAGGCTGAAAAACATCAATATCTCTACTACTCAAATAACAAAGTTTGTTATCCTGTGTAGTGTTTTTTTTGTTAACAGCAGGATATCTAAAAGAAAAATTAAAAAAACTTTTGTGAGAATCTGTGGAAGGTTAGACCTCAGGTCAAGGAAAAGCTAATTCAGGTGAAAATTCCCTGCTAATGTGTAGTCTTTTAAAGCTCCTAATAATATCCTAAAAACAAAATTCTGTTTCCTGTAATTCACATTTTCCTTTACTGAGTTTTGAAATAAACTCTGCCCTTGTGATTTTATGATGAAAGTGAAACTTTATTCCCAGAGACCAGAATTCATTTTTGGAAACAAAAAGAAGTTGAAGGGAGCCAAATCCAAGGAGTAAGGGTTTGGGGAGCAACAACTCTAATGTTGCGGACACTTTTGTGATTCCAATGCCACTGCTGTTTTGTATTTGAGTTGTAGCAGTAAACACAACCCTAAGCACTGGTGATGATCTTTGACATGAAATTTGGGTGATCCTCGGCCTGTTGATGAAGATTCTCACGGACTCGGTCACAGTGCTGCTTTTACTTGTGAGTTTGAAAATTACAAATGTGTATGTACTAGTGGTATCAGAAGACATTAAACTCTGGTGTTAATGTCAACAAAAGCAGGCCCGTACAAAGACCATATTGCTGTTACATAGATGTTGCCTTCCTTCATTTTGCCCTTTGTATGCTTTTAAGTCCATTTGGATTTGTAATGATTAGACTGAACTTGAAATGGAATTATGTCCTCTTCACCAGACACAGCTTCTGAGCTACAGTCCACCACTGTGTGAGTAGACCAGGCTTGTTTGAATGGCCTGTGGATTAAAGTGCCTCCGGAGCACGGCTGAACTCAACTCAGCTTCATTTCCCCACAAGCTGAATATCTTCGCTTGGCCTTTCACCCTGGTACTCCAGACATCAGTGGAGTTTTATAAATGCATCCCACTGGCCTTTCACGCTCTCATCTCTGCCAGTGATAGGAGAAATGTCAAGCATAGACGTCAATATCACCTGGGTCTGTGAGAGTGGTTTTCTTCAGGGAGCCAGAAAATAGGTAAAAAAAAACATCAAAGCCCATCATGTTTTGTTATAGCACAGCTTTTAAGTGCAGTTCTCTGCTTTTCTGAGTCAGATGGAGGCTGCTGAGGTTGATAGCAAGCTGGACTGGATGTCAGAGCGGGGCAGGATGTGCCCTTGTAGCTCCACAGTCACACAAACCTGTTAATTTGTGCTCTTTGGCTGAGTAAACAGCATTGATTTGGACATAATGGCTTCTTTTTTTACTCAGATTATTTGTCATAATTTAAGCATTTTACCACACTTTGACGATGTGATACCCAGGTTGAAAATAATGAACAGATTGGCGTGAAAGCTGTGTCGTGCATTTCTTGGATTTTGCAGCTGTTGTTTGTCATAATCATGCTCAGCAGTAGTGACAAGTTTGTTACTGTCAGTGTTGGGCCGATTGTGACTCACGTCTTTAAGTGAGCACTTATTTTCATTATTATGAGAATTGTATAAAATAACTAACACATTGTGTTGTGCTATGGCTACTTTGACTCATGACAATAAAGTCTAGACTGTCATATTTTTGGTATCAAGTTCCAGGCATGACTATGAGATTTTGGTCCCAGTCAGAGCCGCTCTTTACTGAGGTGACAAAAGAATGCCATGCATTTCCTGAACTATTTTAAGTATCGCAGGCATTTTCTCAAAGTCACCCTGGCTAGTTCAAGGCTACAATACATTCAGTTTTAATCACCCACTGCTCAGAATACAACGCATTGTTCTTTTCATGCCAAATATGTTTCATATTCAGTGTTTCTTTTATGCTCTAGTGTCCATGACAAAAGAACGACATACTGTGCCCTGAATAAGAATCCTGGAAGGGCACTTTGAAAGGAAGGAAAGAGCAAAGAGCTTAACAGCATGCATGTTAAGCCCCGCCTCTGTGGGACAGGATGAAGTCATCAAGGATTCGCCGGAGGCCATAATGTAATGCTCATGCAGTTGATGTTTGGCTTTTTAGCAAGATCATTTTGGGCAATCCACAAATCCAATTACGTCTGCATGACAGCAATGTAATCCAGCATTGTTGAATGTGATAAGCAGTCATGGTTAGGTGTTACATACAACAACCCCACAAACTGTACTTAAAAGTTGTAAGTCTTTGAAACAATGGCCTTCAGCCATTGATTGCTTATTTTCTGCTCCCCCTCCATCTGGGGGCCTACATTCCAGTTTAAAGAGTCCCGATGGGGTTTGTTATGTTTGTTGCTCGATTTGCGTTTTCTAGCTTTGCACAGGAACATTAGTCACATGATTCCACCAGGTTACAATTAGCCTGCAGACTAGTGCTGCAGCTTTGGCCACGGGGGAGTTGCGGAGAAATGTCCCTGTTTTGTTAAATGACTCTGTCTGTGTGTGTGTGTGTGTGTGAAAGAGAGTCTAGACGGAGGGGGTCCTGGTGATCGTCACATGCCGATTAAAAGGAAACAAACCAAACTCTCCCCCTACATTTTATCAAAGGCACAGGGAGATTCTAGATGACACACTGACTTTTTCGCGGTAGCTGTGCCTTCACCTAGTAAAACTATGCAAATTTCAGTGGTAATCAAATTTTTTGATTCAAAATTGAGTACAGTGTGGAGATCATAGAGATCTGATTTGCCTTTTATCTGCTATGTGTGAATGCACACTGTTGTTTTTGTGTCACACTGCAGGAGGCAGCCAGACTTCCGTCTTGCAAACAGAGCTGCCTTGTGATCTGAGTGCCCACCAGGAAGCTGAGCACTTCCATTTCTTCTTAGTGGGATTCCAGACTTTCTTTTATTTCATTCTGTGAACGAGAAATGAGTCTAGCAGATAAATTCCAGTCTGTTGAGATGCTGCTGGGATTTGTGATATGCTTACGAGAAGTAACATGTTGCTGTTGTTATTTTTCCACAGTTAAAATTAGATGCCACTCAGATAGATATGCGGTTAGAGAAGGAAAGGTGCTATCTGCAGTTGTTTGGTGAAAAATAAGGAATGGCTTGGTTGCTCCGGGATTAAGGAAGTGCTCCCTTCCTGACAGGAAGTGTTTACAACTTGGTGACATTCCCTTTTTAACGTGTCAAGTCTGCGTTCAGCCCTCTGTGTAAGCTGAATATTTTGGCTGCTTCTTGCGTGCTAAAATTTAACCAGAGTCAATGATCTTGGCTATTTTGACATTAGCAATCTAAATGTCAGAAATGGTGAGAAATGGTGATGGAAAATAGCTGTTGTGTGCTCTGCTGAGAGGTGACTGTCCTGCACCCATCATAATAATCTAGCCTATCTTCTCTATCCCTTCGCTGGTCTTCTCAGAGAGGTGGAAAGCCAAACAGAAATGACAGCGGTTTCAGACTCCACCCTGCAGGCTTGTTATTAAAAGCAATGTGCAGACACCTCAGTATATCCTCATCATATGTAGGATATCTGAGGTCATAGAGGGTCCAGCTTCAAATCATGACGTCCTCACATTAAAACCTGTAGCGTTGTTTACAGCCTGTCTGGGCTTGTTTTTCTCCCTGCTCTATAAAACACTCTCCCAAAATCAAAGCCTCCATCCCAGTTGGATCTCCTCATGTTCTTTCATGAAGCCCTACTTTCCTAATTGTGTCAGTTTTTAACTTGTACAAGCCAATGTAAACAGTAGTGTTTTTGCTCGTGCATTGTGGTAGCAGGTTCACATGGGAGGGACATTGCACGTCTGCAGCCACAGTGAGTTCTGTTTTTTACACATTTGAAATTGATGCTTTTTTCTAGGTTTAAAAAACTAGTCAGTGTTTTCAGTATTAAATGTAACTTTAATGAAAAGAGACATTTGGTGTAGGCAGCGTTGAGGACAAATCACTCATTTCCATGGACTTTGGGATTACCATATTTTATATAATTCCAACATTCCATTGTAGCACCTGAATTATTATCAACTCTTGTGCCGCATCACCAACTGTATGTAGCAGAAACACTGCCAATAAATCTATCACACAGAGATGGGGCAGAGAAAGGAAATTGGATTTTGTCAAGCGTGTCGTCAAGTGCTTAATCTCGAATATCTGTCGCATATTAAGAGCACCTTCATAGAGTGCAACCTATGGCCTCCTTCTCTTCCTGCCCTGGAGGGCTTGTGTGACTGTGTGGAGTGAGTTTCAATGAAGTAAGTCCTTGGAGACAAGTTGGGGTATTTTAAAAAAAAAAAATTTGTTTCACAGCCTTGGGTGCTAAAGGACGATGTAGTTATTCATCAGGAGGCGATGCAGTCTATTGAAAGCGAGGTCACACATTGAGCTGCTTAAAAGTGTGGAGGACACCAGGTAATTTATTCAGGTATAGAAGGGAACAGATGAGGAGGGCATCTAGATTTCTCTAAGCGCAATTAAGCCTATTTGTTCAAGATATCCCAATGACACACATCCACTTACTTTATAGCCAGACAGTGTGTTGATGTTAAAGAGATTAAATGTAGATCATTTAGCAGCTCTCGCTGATTTAATA
>JAUZTA010000001.1:20538457-20551364 GCA_034780835.1 Ctenochaetus striatus
TGTTTTAGATATTTAATTCAGAGATTCAAATCTTCCCCTCTAGATTTGAATGGTGCCTGCAGAATCTGCATCTAAGCAGGAGCTAATGGACAGTCAGTCGTGACTAAATAGACAATTATTTGTAATTGCAGTCTTATTAACGAACTGCATTTATTTTCTGTGCTCAGGTCCTCTAAGGACAAACAGGCAAATGAGCAAAAAAAGACAACATAATCGGATCCAGGTGCTTGAGCATATCTGTTATCATTGTACAATTATAAATGGAACACTGTCTCATGTCTCTCTGCAATGTTCGAATATTTCGGTGCATGTGAAAATGTTTAGTGAAACTGCTCTAGTCCATTTTGTAAAATGGCAAAAGCAGCGTGTAATTTCTTTCTAATGAAAAATGGATTCTTCCATGGAGTTCATTTGAAATTGAGATTAAAGACTAATTACATCTTGACAGCCAATGATTATTGCCTTGTGAATGTAATCAATCACTTTGTTTACTCAGGACAATTCCAATGCCTATTTTGCTCCTTGCACTGATTATGCAGGGTGATTGGGACTGTGTTTTTATTCATAATGAAGGAGTATCTCAGTGATCAGAGTGTGAATGTGTTGTTAACACTTTATCATTTCAATGAGGTAAGCAGCTAAGGTTAATTCTAAGCGTTCCTTCAGAGCCCCTGAAGCTAAGGCCTCAATTTGAGCCTCCTTACTTTTTGTATTCTGAGAGTGAATTCATTCCCAGCAGACTGAAAACATTCAAGGTCTGCCACTCTTAGAAATTGAAGAGTCAGTTGCAGAAGTGAATGATTAACTGGCTGCACTCAGTTGCTCCATTATGTCCTTATGCTCCGTCCGTTTGCACCTGTCTGTGTGCTTGCTTGCAAACAAACTAGAGTCATCCTATACTCTCCACCTCTCTGCCATGTGGTTGACCCTCTGCCGTCCACAGTCTGGTTACATTGTTTCAACATGTTGCTCAGTTAGCTCTTTGCCTTGGTTCTCCATCAGCAACCCCACATGTCACTGTCTGTGGGCTAGTAGATTACTCCAAGTAGTGCTCGCAAAAGTCAGTTAAAAGTAAACTTTCATGCACTCAACAGTTACAATTACTTAAAATTATTTGTGTTTTTTATTCTTTTATGGCCAAAAGCAGGAAAGAAAGACATGGAAACTTCTTCTGTAATTGATTGTGTCGAATGATAATATGCTATTGTTTCATAACAATAGAGGCCCCATGAAATGAATCAAACTGAAATAGTAGACTAAGATTTGCAGCTAGAGATTTCTCAATTTTCATCAAATTGTCAGTCAATCAGTAGTATCAGATCAGTATAAAACCTCATCCAGGCATTCAGGCTGGAACACCAAGCTCATCAACATCTCCCGAGGTCACCCGCAGGCTAGCTGTGCTTTTTTTCAGGCCAAGCCAGTCAAGGGATGGAATGGAGGTGGGCTATGTCCTGAGGAAAAAAGACTGATGAAGGAGCAGAAGCTCTGCCCTGATTAGAGCATATGGTCTCTACAATTATCCTGGAGCCTGTTGGTCACCTCTGAAAGGAACCCCTCGTAACACAGCCTTTGTCACTGTGTGCAGTGTGGTGTCCTTCTTTCTGGCACAGCCTGACTGCTCAGTGGGCACTGGGACACCAGAAGGAGCAGAAAGCAGCTGGCCCATTCAGAGCAGACTGCTGCCCTGCAGGAAACCCTCTCCACATCCTCGAAACATAGCTCACCAGCACAAGCACTCACAAACACATAGAGACTAGTTTTTTTGTGTCCTCCTATTCTTTCTCCCCTTATTTTTGCTGCCCTTGTGTTAAGTAAACAGAATAAACAAGACAGACAAAGCAGACTGAAGTGATTCACTTCGGTTAGAACGATTCTCTACTGGTTTCAACACCAAAAACTAGATGGTGTATAGTAAATTTGAATAAGGTGCAAGTAGCAAATAATTTTTTGAGTTCCTTTGCCTGTGGACATGGTCTCTGTGCTAATCTGTGGATGAAAGGGAATAGGACTTCACAATGCTTCTTGTATTAGTTGTTTATTAGTCAGGCAGTGTGTTAGCTCAGATTCTCTTCTCTAACTGTGAAGGAATAAAGTGGACTAATGTGATTACACCGATTAAACAGAGAGAGAGAGACTGAGGGGAATCTCCTTCTCATGTGCTTCTTGGAAACAAAGTTAAATCAAGACAGTCAGACCATTTTGCCAATATTGCTCTTCCTTAAATTTAAGTGTGTGCTCACACAGTTGTTTGGAATATGCATGCATATAGCTCGTTTGGTGTACGCGACTGTTTTCTGCTGTCATTTCTTTTTTATCCACAGCTGAGTTGTCACCGTACCCGAGTACCATCACATGCTGAAACAGCTGTGCCGGTGCATTGATGTATGATGCTCTGATGAATTCCTCAGAGGGAAAATGCACCAGAGCTCCTGAGGGGTTATTTAAAGGATACTTACTCTCTTCAGCCTCTGTTTAGTGGCCAATGCTACCTCAGTTTTAAGAGGCAGTATTCAGCACAACAAAACACTTGCGTGGATATTTTGATTGCACCAGGTGGGTCATTTCCTGACCATAGAGAGGCAGAGTGTGGAGTCTGCAGGACCATCAGAATAACAATGGGCTCCTCTCATCCTGTGTAAGTCTTTCACCCAGAGCATACTGGAGGTGCTTGTAGTACAAAAGCCATCTTAAACAGATGCAATAGTGCAGGTCAAGCTAAAACAATAAGCAGTGTTTGTTCTTTGAATATTAGATTGCTTGTAAGAAAATGGAGAGAAGATATCGTAGAGGCTAGTTACAGAGAATCTCAGATGGCTGAGTCGTTTGCGAAGATAAGCATTTCTAATTTTAGTATTCAAAAAAATGGCCTCTCTGACCTGTGGCCTTTGGCAGACTGGGGGGAAATTTGCAGCCATCGGAGTGAATCAGCCAGGAAGAGAATCTAAATTTGCTGATGATTAGGCCATGGTATTCACATTAAGCACTCTTTTAGATAGGTAAGAAGTTACAGCTCCAAAGAGAGTTGGAGCATATGCGGATGTTGTTTCACATGTGAGCCTAACAGACTGTGAGATCAACAATTACATCGTTGCTGCATCAGCAGTAATACAAGCGCTGTACCTGACAGTTAATGAAGAATGAACTAAACCTGGAGGAGAAGCTCTCGATTTAGCAGTGATTCCTGTAATGAAGAGCCTTGCATAATGGCTGAAAAATGAGAGGAAATACATCCAGACTTTTCTTACCATGTCTCATCCCTCGAGAGTAACAACTCTCACCTCAAAAATCAGGACAACTGAATGAATCCAGAAATTGTGGCGTCTGGTTAGGATGCCTCCTTGATGCCTTACTTTCATGGTAGCTCACTGTAGCTTTAAACCTGCTGTACGAATGTTGAGAATAAAAAATAGATGCTTTTTTCTTGATCAGTCAGGACCTGAAACTTAGGAGTTAAACTAGAGAGTGATGAATGCATGTATATGAAACATTTTTAGTTCAGTGTCCCCTTATTTCACATGTTAGTCTTGTACTCAAATGTTTCCCATATTACAGTTATGTATACTTGTAAGTAGAAGCCATATGTTAAGTCTTTGGATCTCATCTCCTTTTAGCGGAGCTGCTCCACCCCGTTCGCACACATCCCAAGGCAAATGTAACAGGGTTTTTCCTCGTTACTTGAAAGATGCATTAAATCTTCTTTTTTTTGCCTCCCCTCCTCGAAGCCTCTCTTCATCTTTAGCTGGAAGTCCGTAGGGATTGTTTGCTGTTAGTACCACATTAACAGATGCAGGTAGGGATTATACAAGCTACTGCAGGCAAACAGCAAAGTCAGTCTGTGTGTGCACTTTATTAAATGCTTGAACGGTGAGTGATTAGACTGCCAGTCCCTAATAAAAAGTGGCATGTTTATGTCTGTGATTGTAAAAAGGCTAGTCATGTCTCCTTACATGAGACTAGAAGTTCTGTGATGTTGTGTGATGATATGTTGATAAACTGTTGAGAGAATACTATAACTTCCATTTTGCAAACATAAATCTCTACTATGTGATGCCACTTCAGAACTAATTTCTTTCCTATAATGCTGATCAGCACACTTTTATTTGTGGTAATTGGACTCTGCGGGCCTTTCTTGAAGCAGTGAGCTGTCATGCAGTAAGGCCCAGCATGATCAGCCTGCAGTCCTCTTTAGACAAGTCCAGACTGGTATTTCCAGCAGCGGCTGTGCACTCTGAGGTTGCGGATGAGGGCTGCTTGGGGGTTTGGAAGAATAGGAGGGGGGGTTTATGCACAGCCACCACAGCAGTTTCACTTTTCTGAAACCTCACGTCTTTTCTTTGTTCTCCTTTTCTCTAGTATCCCCTCTCCTGCACCCTGGGGAGTTTTATCACCCCCTATATTTATCAAAGTTTCACTGCAGTGCCGGCCGAGCTGCCTTTTCTTTCACTGCAACTTTTGCAAATGATCTTTTGGGGACCTGGTGAGAGGCTGGAGGCACGTGACATCAGGTGGGCCGGTTGTGTGTTTACCTGCTGTCTTGCTTGATTAAGAGTGCTGTGTGGAGGAGGCGTGTGGCGACAGAGTGGCCATGTCTGTGAAGTGAGTGTGTGAATGGAGACGGAAGCACCCTGCTTCCCTCCCACCCACACTCTCCATATCCTGACAAAGGAAAGCCACTCACTGGGTCAGATGGTGCCAGACACTTGTGAGGGTTGCCCCTCCTGTGCTCCTTTCATTCCTCCCTGTCTCCCTTCCCTCTTTTCACTCTTTGACTCTGTCTTCCCTGCCCCTTAGCCTCAGTGTTTGGAGGAGAATTGCATAAGAGCTGGACTGCTTTTCCTCCTGGCAGGCGAACGATTTTAATTGAAAAGGAGATCCGGAATGAAAACTCCCATTCCTATTCAGGCCTCTGTTATGTGAAAGCACGGAAATGTAGTAGAGGAAAGAAGAGGAAATGTACAGGGGAGTCAGAGAAAGAAATAGGTCATGTTCTTAAAACAAAATGAAAGAAAGGGAGTCTGACATCCCGCCTGTCTCTGCTCTACCTATAATGATCCTGGATAATTTTTTTTTCTTTTTAGTTGAGTCTAACAAACCTATCGCACTGTCCAGAGAAAAGGTAGGCAGTTTCTGCAATAACGTGAAACAAAGCAGTTGGTCTCTTGTGAACAGAATAATATAACGGAGGCACTGAACCGTTATTTATTGCAATAAAATAATATTGTGGGAAACCGTCTGGGATTTAGGCTGTGAATTATGTGTTTGTGTATCGAGTTTGTGTACACTTTTAGCAAGTCTTGCAGTGATAGATGGGTATCTGCTGGTGAGTCTGAGCTTTGTGAGCCTGTTTGTACCAGCCTCAAGTGGAATTGGAAGTGACAGGTGTTGCTGTTGTATTCAAATACATAAATCCTCTTCCCTTATTAACTTCAGAAAAAAAACTCTTTTTTAAAAAGCTTTGTTTGAGTTTAATCCATGAATGACATCATGACTGTTGTTGAATGGCCCATAATTGAAACGCTCAACTTCCACTTGTCTCCGTGGAGCTGCTCTTTATGCAGAAGTTAATTACTGGCTGCACCAGGCAGGTCAGATATGTACGCATGTGAATGTGAAACAAGGTCATGCTGACAAAGGGCATGTTTGCTTTCCTGCACATATAAACAAAGCATATGTTTCTCCAGCTGTCTCTCCTTTGAGAATACCAACCTGTTTGTCTGGGCTTCTCGTGCCTAGTCTTGCTTCCTTTTGTTGAGCCCTGATGCCCTGAGTCTCATGTCTGTGTCAGCATGCTGAGGATGGGATTGGTTGTCCACCAACAGAGGTGCAGATGGATCAGCTGATGGCTATCTGTACATTCTACAAAGTGAATTATTGCTAAGGCTGCAGTTCTACTACATCTTGCAGATGTACTCTGGAGACCTGAGTAGGTCTGAGACAATAAGTGTGCCCTGCTGCTCACACAGCAGACCTTTCAATCTACAAACAACACTATGCAAACACAAGATATCTTTGGCTGATAATTTATTCAACAGAACTTAAGACCTTACAAGGTTAAGAGCCACAGAGTAAAAAGGTTGCTCTGCCTATTAATTGCATTTGATCACTAGTCGATGCATAATTAAAATTGCCTTAGTGAGCAGAGGCGAGGCCTAGAAAGTGTTGTTTTAGAGAGATAGGGTTGAACAGAGCAGAATCTGAATGCTTGCCTTGCTGTAATGCAGCCAGTGTACTGAGAGAGATAAGATGTGAAACAGGCACGTAGCTGGAGGCTTTTATTTCTTCAATATAAAATAATCTTTGTCTTTATTTAAGAAGAGCTCTGCCTTTTTGACAGACAATAGATGTTGTGTCTTAAAGCCACAATCTCAAATGTACTGTAATATAATTCAGACTCTAGTGCTGCTGGTGTTACTGTTAAGTGTTCACTTACCCGAATATATGGGCCTTAAGACTGACTCATTCTCGATTGAGAACAGGCCTCAGGCACGTACTGAATTTCAGACTGGCCCTTCAAATGTGGGGCAAAGAGTCCATTTGGCAAAGTCACTCTCTGAACAAGAGCTGTGCAAATATGCCTCCCAACTTTGCTGCGATAGGCCAGATAAGATATGGTGATGGGGAAATAAAAAATGAAAAATTCTTGAGATTTGTCTTATTGATGCTTTGTTATTTGTTTGTCTTTGACATTGAAGATTTTTAGATTTAAACTTTAGATTAAAATTTACATTTTTACTAAAAAAAAAGAGGAATGAGGAATGTACTACAAGAAAGAATTACTCAAATTATTCAGGGTTTTTTTTTTATCTCATAGGTGTCACCCATAACATTGAAGATTTGATATGTGTAAAAAAACGTTAATTAAGGACAACTTGTAATGTTACTATAAAAAAATGTCTGTATGCAGGCTACATATGAAGACGTTTTTACATGTTTGCCTTGCATGTAGTATTCAACATTTCATGCTGTAGATTCATTTTCTTTGGGTAGATTGTTGCTCTCTAGAAACTCATTAACTTAAGTGGGTTGACCTGCACCTCAGACAGCATCATAATCATCTCTGTGGCTGAAAGTGACCTGTCAGAGGTCCTGCAAGGTATATAAATCTGTTGTCTTGTGCATGCTAGAATTGTAAACGGTAGCTCTAACTAAATGGCAAATAAAAATGTATGTTATGTAATGCCCAAGCAACACACATGACATGGGACTATAATAAAAAAGTGGGTATTCTGTAATAATTGAAAAAGTTTTGTAATATATAAGGATTAATGTCATTTAAAAAAAATCATTTACATATACTTTTCTTTTTATTCATAAGTAATGATACTGAGCTGAGACTTGCATTCCACTAAAGATCAACTAATTATTTGTCTTACATTTGTTTTGAGTTGGAATTAATTTTACTTCAGCACTTATAGTCTTTCTATTGCCACTGACCTCCAATTCACATATTCATTGCACTCTCTATCTGAAAGATAAAAGCCCAGTTTTTCCATTTAGGTCCTTTCAAAGAGAGAAACTGAATTACATCTCAATGTTAATGTTTTTTTTTTTGTTGTTTTTTTTTAATCAGGTACCAGAAGGAAATACAATATACATTCCAATACACAAAATAACTTAAATAACAAGTAGCAAAATGCAATTTTAATGTTAATTAATATTTATATTTCTTCTTATTTCAATATGAATAAAAATAAATGTAAAAATGCTGTTTCACTGCTCACTGCATTCAAATTATCCACACACAAGCTCACGCTCATTCTGTGGTGTTGTGGTGGACATCATGCACATTCAAAGGTTTATTGTTATGTCCAGAACCAGAGCAAAGGCTTAATTTGTACCTGTGGTCATGGATGCTGTGGTGCTTGATTGAGGTGATGTAGCACAACACACCATTCAGCTAACAAAAAAAAAAGAAAAGAAAAACTGTCTTTTACTGCCGAGTATTGCTGAAAATGTGCACCGGTGATATTGCTTTGTGTTTTGCTCTTCTTATTCATTTTGGTTAATGTAACTTCCATGAATAATAAAAAGGGACAATTTAATGAGCAATTTTAATGAACCATATTGTCAACAACAGGGACATGCACAAGCAAATGGTAAAAACATATTGTTGGTCACGATGGCCAGAAATCAACACATTGTAGAGGATCCAGACAAACAGAGATTAGTTTTCCTCTACTAAAACGGGTCTTATCTTTTTTTTTTTTAAATCTGGACGAGTGTCAACTAAGGCAAAAAGGATTCTTCTGTGCTGATTTCTGTCCTCCTCTGATGACTTTAAACTAGAGGTCAAAAGTGCAGGGAACGGTGCTGTTATGCTGTTATTAGACTCTTCAGACCTATCGAGTTGGTGTGTCCCTAACCCATCTGGCTTCGTGTGCAGCAGCCAAATCTCTGCCTCTGGATTGGCAGCTCTCCTTCATAGCTGATTTATATTCATAGAGTTTGTCCTGCATGGCCCTGACCTGACCTTACATTTCAACATCGGATTGTCCCTGTTGTGGGGAAGCAGCCTGCTGATCCCTGTGCCTGATAAATGCGGTTAGGGCAGTGCTCCTGCATGGATATTGATGTAACAATCATACTAATAAGGGAAAAGCTCTGAAGGTGTTTTAATAAAGCACAGAAGGCAGTGTGTGATTTCTCCTGGTAATTATTCCCCTTGCTCTTTGTACCCTAGCTTCATCTGAGTTGTCATCCAGCTGAAAGTTAACTCATCAGACTGTAATTTTCTTATTCATTTCAACAAACAAATGTAATGCAACCATTGCAGTTAAAGTGGGCTGAGAAAATGTAATTGCATTGTTTCTGCTTCTCCTCTTAACGCCATTATTATTAGGTGCAGTTGAGTGCTTCGCCGAAGGACACTGACAAGATGTGTTTGTGGAAATACATCATTATAAGGATGAAGACTGTGACATCCAGGGTCAAGGCAAATAACTAGGCAGCCCTGGTTGTGCATTAGCTGCTTTCATATCACTAACGACAAAGTGAAACCTGTCATTTCCTGAGTAAAAGATCGTTGTATCCCAGGAGTAAGACTTCACAGTCAGGAGTCATGTGAAGTCATTTAGGATTTGACATCTGACTTCACTCTGTCAGAGGCTCTGAATTTTTAAAACCTGTGAAAGACTGTTAGTCTTTTTCAACTGACACAGCAGCAGAAATCTTCATTAGTCCTCTGTCAAAACACAGGAACACAAACATCTACCATCCTAACATGGAGTTTTATCAGAAGAATTGGCAGTGCTGCCCTACCTTGCAAAGTTCGTCTATACCAGTTCTGCAAGTGCTTTTGAAATAAACAAATAGGATTCTATCTTATTCTGTCTGGCTGGGTAATATAATAGGGAAACAGTACTGAACTCAAGTGTGGCTCAGACAAGCATGCAAATCTGCATTGACTCTTTGCAGTATTTATGTCCTGTTTCCTGGAATTAAACATAAATACTTTAAACAAGAGCTGGCACAAGTCAGTAGAGACCAGTAATTTAAACATAACTTTATTAACAATATTGCCACTGTTTAAAATAGATTTCAGCTTATTTATTCAGTTTCATTCTCTTTGGTTTCCATCGGTCTGCTTGTCAAGCTGTCTGTTATTGCACAGAACATGCAGGGATACAGTTTACACTGATTACAGTCGCTGACTTATTCATCAAAACCTATAATTATTTTTAAGAAACTTAGATCTTGATTTCAAACTGAGGTCAACAGAAGCAGGCATCTGTTTTTTAATTAGTAACCTCAGATTTCTTATTCATGTTAACTCCATGAGTTGGTTAATAAAGTAGTCAAAGCTGAACAGTTTTTTTTTTAAAAGAGAACTTCATCACGTTTGCAAGGTTCACGACTTTGTTAAAGATGTTTGCAGAAAGGATATAATAAAAGGAGCTCTGAAACAGCTCACAAAAACTGTTGTTTGCAAGTGATTGAATTCTGTTGAATTCTTTGTGTTTTACACTGCTTTTAAATGCAGTTTTGTACATGTGCTAGAAAATTTAGGTCAACAACCTCACCACCTGATAAGTAAAGTAGATGACAAGCTTAGACAAGCGACACGTTAATTCATGCTTTATTGTCAGCATTTTTACTTTTTCTTTTGGCAAGTATTACATTGTCAGTGGTAAGAGTTAATCTGGAGATATTAGCATGTCCACTTTTCCCTAAGTCCAACAAGGACGAGTGCAGCATTATCATAACCAGTCAATGGACTGAACAGTGTTCTGTGCCTCTAGGCTGTGATGGTGAGGATCGCTGTTCATGGAAGGGCTTTATCGAGCAGTCAGTCGATTATATCACGTACAGCATCTCCACTAATTGTGCTCAGTACTTGTCCAATATCTATTTCTTCAGACCCGCTTACAGTGCTGCACCCCAGGGGCGATTTGAGGTACAGTGGCACCCTCCATTTACCAGCTCTCAGTAGAAACACACCCCTCTTTTGCTGCTAGGAATCCGACCAGCCACCTTTCAATTACCAGCCTTTCTCTTCACCTCCTTTGTCCACCTCCTGCTGGCACAATCTCTGGTTCACTTATACTGCAATTATGCCAGCTGACAGACCTTGAAGCCCTGACTGTCACTGTAGATTCTAACAGCACACACCTATTCAGTCAAGACACATTTAATTAAAATGTCCTCCATTTTTACAACTTTGCAATGATATTTTAATGTGCTGGTACCACGGACAATAGAATGCTAAACAAATGGAAGAAGCTGTAATGAGATCGTTCTGCTCTCTTGAATTTGAATTCATGTGTGATGGGATGATTGTCTGTGGCATCAAATTGCGTTATGAAGAGCTAAAGGCGTTAACATCGTTTGGGTGAGAGCAGGTATAATTGAGTCGTACCACGTAGTCAGCGATCCGACAGTAAGCTGTGTTTAAATGGCAGGAAAATCAAAGATCGCAGGAACACGGTTCATCTTGATTCTGTTAATCTGATGACTCTTCAGACCTGAGATGGATGCGATTTGGATTAGACCCATCTGGTTCCATCCATTAGGAGAGCTATTAGGGGGAATATTTAATGTTTGTTTTATTTCGCTTGTCATGGCGAGAGAAACAGCACGTCGCAGCTGCAAAGTAGAGTAACAAACTGTTGTAGAGAAAGCACGCCCTGCAGGTGTTCCACTCTGCTTTGCACCCTGAGGATATCTGCAACCATTAGTTCGGAAACATTCTGTGCATTGTTAGAAAAACATCATGCTAATGTAGAGACTACATATATGTGATGAGAGTCATTGTAATATCAAGGGATAACGAATCTGCTGCATGTTTGCTGATGCTTGGAACATCATATGCAGCTTTGTTGAATGTTTCAAAGATTCGAATGTAGCTTTCTATTCCTGAGTAATTTGGGATTATTGTTGAACCCCCTTGACGAGTGCTGAGTGGAGAGTAACATGCTGCTGTTTGGCTGACTATTAAGCCTTCATCACTGTGACAAAGATGACAGCAAAACTGAGACCAGCTGCCCCCGGCCCATGACTGCAATCAGCAGTGCTCTGCATGTGCAGACACACGCACACTCTCACACACACTTTTTTTTATTCCCTGACACATTTAGCAGTCTGGCCTTTGTTCTAATGGAAGAACTGGCTTGGCTTTTAAAAGCGGTCAATTAAGCCCAATCGAGAGAAGGACGGAAATCAGCATGTTACTTAATGAATGTCAGGAGACAAGTAATTATGACATGTCTGGAAAATGTGACTCTGGCATGAAAATGAGCTGATCCAGACTGACATTAGTGAGATTTTATGTGATCGGGATGAAGACGTATTTGGCATGTACCCATTTGTGGAGCGTGACTTCTGATAGAAATAAGCTGATTATACGGTCATTGTTTTGTAATGAGAGACGCCACCTCTTAAGCAAAAGATCACAGGTTTGGCTGTTTTACTTTACTCTTTTTGCTGTATGACAGTAAAACATTAAATGCTTTAGAAAAATTCTTACTATATTTGTTTGTGTTTTATATGCATGTAAATAAGTTCAGTGACTTCAGTGGTTTAAATTTTACATTAAAAAGTGCATCTGTTGAATGCAGTATACTCAATGTGCAGCACAGTCAAACTGTATAATCTTCATTTTTCATTTAAAAAAAACTATTGATTTTACTTTTGGATGTTTTTTTTTTTTAATTATTATTATTCATCCAGGCAGCATCTACAATATTGAGTGTGAAGTCTGATATATAATGAGGAGGAATATTGCTTGCTTTAGGCTTTGTTTTATTTTATCCATAGTTTCTGTGTTTCTTTCTCATTCAGCTGCTCAGTCTGAAAACAAAAATGCACATCATTTTTCTTCAGATGTCCAGAAGCACATTAAGTTATTTGAATTTAAAGAATTGTATTTCAGTCAATACAAATACAATGCATATTTGTGACATCAGTGTTAACATTACTGCATTCTCAACCAAGGGATTAGAGCTGTTTTAATACTCCCCCCCCATATCTCTCTCCCTTTCTCTCCCTTTCATTCTCTTATTTAGTCTATTTCTCATGGCTGTCCATAAAACATGCTGAAATTGTCCCTGGCCTATTTTCTGCTTCCTGAATACTCCCTGAAGTCAGCAGAAGTGGGCTTTTTCACTGTGTTCGTTCACTTTACCTTGTATCTTGTCATACCAAATTTCTCCGTATGAGGGGAGTTAAGAAAATATATTTTTTGAAAGTTCTACTATCAAAGGAAATCAGCAAGAAAGTAACTTCTACTTTCTTCTTGTGTCTTCTCTCATCCCTGTCTATATAACATATGTACCTTATTTGTTTACAATACTTGATAACTGTATAGTAAGAGTCCATATATGAGTCATCTTTATCTGTAAGTTGATTTCCTTGTTCCTTAAATGATTTCCCCACACAATTAACACTGATACCTAAATCAGCTCTGAGT
>JAUZTA010000001.1:20590188-20602943 GCA_034780835.1 Ctenochaetus striatus
GTATGTTAAAACATAAACATATTAACAATTACACAAAAAAATGTAATGCCACATTTGCAGAATCTGCTGAAGGGTCTGTCTTTATTCATTCAGCCCCACTTAGGGTTGTTCACAAGCTAAATGAATTTTGTTGACATGGTGTTGTCTCCTGTAGTCTAAATTGATCGATTGACACTGTCAGCCCTTCACTCAGTCCAGTACAGGAACACTTGGCGAGCTCACAAACTGTAAAGCGTAATGCAACCCTCTGACTGGAATGCAGAGTCTAGACAGAGGAGGAGCCATCTTCATTGACATGTTGTGAAGATCACAGTGCCTCTCTGTCTGTATTTTGCCTGCCATGTTCAGCCCATGTAATTAAACACTAGACACTGGACTGCTTATTAGTTAATCGAGCAGCTGTGAGTTTAACCCTACATTAACTCCCTCCATCAAATGTATAATAGTGATGTGTCAACCTTTAAGCGGCTAATAATCTCCAGTAAAAGCTTGTCATATATGAGTTGTTGATTTTTCGTGAGAAGCATGTCAGTGGCTCTGAATAGGTTTTTCTGAGCCAAATGCATTTGACAGAGGTGGCAGTGATGGATTATGGAGGAAAAATGTCAGAAAACCAAAATGTACAAAAAAACACATGACCTCAGCTTCATCCAGTCTCCATATTTTAAAGTTTATTCTTTTGGCCTCCACAGCAGAAGTCAGAATTCACTTTTATTCGTCCTCTGCTCTTTCTCTCATGTTAGCTTTTGTAAATAACTGAGGATGTTTTTTTTTTTTTTTCTGTGTGCTGATTATTGGCTGTGAATTTGCCCAATGCCCTCTGCGAGTCATGTCATGGACACAGGTCACCTCCAGCCCCCCCCAACACACACACACCATCAAACACTTCCCTGTGAGGCTGCCAAGACAGCTTATCATGTCCACTGTTGATCGTGAGAGTTTTGGAAAGCCAGTTTAATATTTGACATCCAGTACTTGTGTGTGTGGGTGTGGGTGTGTGCGTGCGTGTGTGTGCTTGTGCATATGACTTTTACAAATGTGCTTTGTGTTTGAGCGGTTTGGAGGAAGTTTGTTATGTGTGTGTATTTCCCCTCACTGGAATGTGTACACAGAGTGAGCGGATTGATTTATGCCTCCTCCGCTGTGTGTACATGTCCTTCAGTTGAATGAGTTACACAAAGTGGCACTGTGTTTGTGAAAAGCGCAACCTGGATCTGTTCTCACACACATCACTGCTCTGTTCTAGTGTATTAGATACATTTAACACAAATTTATGTCACGACCGTTAAAAAAATGTCTGCTGCCTGCTAAGCACGCTAGTGTTCCCAACTGACCTTGACCTGAAGTCCAGCTGAAGTGTGCATAATACCCAGGCCTTAGCTGTATTATTATCACAGATGTGGTCTCCTTGTTTTCAAATATTTATAATATTCCAGAAAAAAAATGCTTCAGCTACTGTTTTTTTCCCTTATTACAGTCCAGTTTGATGGAGTGGAGAAGTCTCAAAGGTCGCCTACCAAGGAGGGGAAAACGCGCCCGCTGCAGCGGCACTCCAGCGGCTGTCTGGTCAACACCAAAATGACTTCACTGGACCACTGCAGCTCCTCACTCGGGGAGCGTATTGACCCCACCACACCCCTGGAAAGCCAGTTGTGAGTCAGAACTTGGTGTTGCCTTTTTATGACTGCATTTTTAAATACTTCCATTTTGTGTTCATGACCGGATTTGACCTTTGTTTCATATCTTTTGTTCTAATTTCCTCTGTTGCTCCCTTTTCTCATCCCCCCTTTTTTTTGTTTGTTCGCTGTAGCTGGTACCATGGAGCGATCAGCCGGACAGATGCAGAGTCTCTGCTCAGGCTGTGTAAGGAGGCTAGCTACCTGGTGAGAAACAGTGAGACAAGCAAGAACGACTACTCCCTCTCCCTCAAGTAAGGACAACGCTCTTTTTTTTTTTTTCCAAATAACACTCATTATTATCGCATGCAAAAGTGCACAGGAACCGATCTTTACATAGTGCTTGCAGAGGTCCTTGTAAACCCGTGCCCCAATTGTCTGCTGTCTCAGCCTTTTCAACACGATAATAACTTTCACCTTTCAGACCTCTATCTCCCACCTACATCCTGCCCATCCCTCGTCCTCCACCTCCCCCTGGCAACCCCTCTGACACTGTCAGTTAATGGTGCCCTTCATCAGCGACCCCTGATCCCTGCCATGTCCTGCAGAGGGTTCAAAGGAGCCGCTCTGATTGGTTTAATGTTGTCTGACATTTTGTAGAGGTTACTGTAGCCTGAAGACTCACGGTGAAGTCACATCCCATTCTTTTGACAGAAACCTGCACCTTTGGCGGGTGTGGTTCATGATTTTCACTGTGAGGTGTAATAGCAACTTTGTCAATAACCAGACATTTAAGCAGCTATGTGCTAAAGTTAATTAGCTTGAGTCATCATCTTTAAAATCTCAGTATCTGTGGGGACACTTTTTCTTCATATACAGTCCGTTTCACATTTCAAGACAGGCTCAACCATGTGACATGAAGAGAAATCTCTTAAACTCCATGGCGACCTTGACATCAAATCAAACTCTAATATGCTGAGACATTGATTAGTTTAGTGTTATAAGGGCAGAGCTCATCTTGCTGGAGGCTTATATATCTTGGCAGGGGAACATAATGTTTTCCACTGCTCCACTTCTCTTCATGCTACTGTAGCTGACTGCCTGTCTAACTTCCCGTTTCAGTGACTGATCATCTGCTTATGCTTGTGTGACTGCTCCTTTTTCTGCTTTACTGATTGACAGTGAGCCTGACATCCTAAATGCTTTTTTGCCAACCTGCTGCACTGGTATTCTAACTTCAAACCAAAGGCCCAATCATGTTTTTACCCCTGCGCTCATTTTTGAGTGCCTGTTATTCCTCAGAACACAGTTACAAGGGGTTGTGTAAACATCTTGTAACCACTGAGTTAAATAACTACAAAACACATATTTCAGACAGAGGTAAATACAGATTGTGAGCATTGTTCCCATACATCCAGTGTAGATAGAATGAAAGGATTTTGCTAGAAGGGAAGTTAATAAAGGTAATGATAATGCTTGAAGTGTATTTGATAAATGCATCTCTAATAAGCACCAATTCACTTTTGGAGCAAGAGCTTATAATGATATTTTTTGTGAAACCAGAGAAAATTAAGCCATCCATCTTTCTATTTTAGTGAAAATGAGATTACCTAGTGCTCGGGGTTTTATGCCCCTTAAATGAAATTGCTGATTGGTCAATCAATTAAATGAATAAAGTTTCAGGGTGAGAATATCAGGTGGCACTAAAAATATGCAAGATAAGTTTTTTTTTTTTACTAATGTAACTCAATCAGGCAGTAATAAGAGCAAGGTATTTTATCATGAATGTTTTATTTGGTTCCTGTGGTGAAAGATGTTTTAACCCTCTGGTTAAGTGATGGCCTGGCTAGCATTCATGCAGTTACACTGATTCAAATCCCACAGTTGTTTCAATAATGAGCTGCACTATGATAGCTAATGATAAGAGAGTGCAGTTGGTTAAGTGTTCTGCTAATGGCCATCTCATTTGGTATAGAAGTGAGAAGTTCTACTCATAATAGTTTATTGCTCATATTATTTATGCCATCTAACTCCATCCATTCACTTGTCATGTGCTTGCTACGCTGACCTAAAGCCACTGTTTCCTAAAACTTTTCATTCAGGCATTTCCTGAACGCTCTAAGTGAGTGTGCTTTTGGCATGTATTGATGAGAGCGTGAGTCATAGTGATAGTGAAGAGCGCCACAAAGGCAGAGATTTTCAAACTTTTAGCACAGCACAGAGAAAATGTCAAGAGTATCAAACTCTATATATTTTTGACACTTCTCTGGGATGTTATGGGGACCTTTTAAATCATGTCTGTTTCCATCCGTTCTTGCTTTGCCACAGTAGGTGGCAGTAATGCACATTAACAGTGGTTGCTGCATGTCATAAAATTCATAAAGAGTAATTGTTATTTTGTAAACTTTTGTGCAGTTATGGTGACAGACTCTCTCTTGTCAGCCCCTTACACTCATATTTTGGAAATCTGATGTATTAGCTTTGGATTCTCCTAATGAGTGAGTTTTAGGGGCTTTGCGTTAAAATTTTGAATCTGTAGCAAAATTATTGCATTAAGGAGGCTCAGATTAATTAATCAATTAATGGCAGATTGTTATAAGCCAATATTTGTTACAACTAGTTTGATCAGAAGCTTTTTATTAACTGTTCTGATGAGCTGTTAAATTGAAAGGCTCAGTCAGTTTCTCTACATGCTGCTAAAATACCAGTGTGCAAGAGTTTGAGTCTATTTGCCTGCCTTATAGAAAAATGTGTATAAAGTAAATGGAAATCTCCCACAGGATGCCAAAAGAACAAAAAAAAAAAAATTGGAATGAATGTATTGATGTTAAATTGTCATTTTGCAAATGACAAACTGAACCAAGTGCTGACAATAACAGAGCTTGTCTTCTCATGTTTTTTATGATACTCAACGTTACCACTGGCTAGCTACTCAGCCCACCAAATGTATGAAAAATTCTGAAATGATCCATCCTGTCCACCCTTCGCTGCTTAAACAAAAAGGAGGACTGGAAATTCCTTTTTGAAATCAGCAGGAGGAGAACAAGTTAGCTGTTAGTTGATAGCTCCCTGTGAGCAGCAATGTGTTTGCTTAACGGAGCTAAACAAAGCAGGACTGAGTGTTACTGTTCAGAGGAACGTACACTGTCAATCAGTGAACTGCAGTTTAATCCAGAAACACAACATGTTTACTTTAAATAAATTGACTGAGGTACTTAATCTCAGTACAATCTAAAGATTAAAGTTCTTTGAGTCTGAGCTGAGTTACAGACCCTTTACATCAGAGTTTAATTTAATCAAACTTTTGAAAGAGATGAAAGTAACCAGAAACAAGCAGTGACAAAGAGTTAAATTAGTGGCTTAAGGACACAAAGATCACAGTACAGAGACTGAGACAAGACAGATTGAGACACAGACTTCTCCTGAATTCTGTCACTTAAATTCTGTGTCCTATTTTTTTCTTATATCTTTAAATTTTGTTCCTAAACCTGTTTCTTTGATAAGAATTAAATAAACACATTATCTTTTTAGCAGTTTGAAGGTGTCTTTATTATGCTACTTATAACTATCAACTATTGATGATGATAAAGTAAACAAACAAGTAATTTTTAGTTTGAATTTAGTTACTTCCTGTTTTTTTCCCACTTGACTTGACTTTCATTCACCATGCTCATTCAAGTTTCCTCCCTTTATGATTACCTGCCTTTACCTAATGTGTTTCACCTGTGCTGATTACCTCACCTGTGTCTCATTGCTCTCAGTGTCTATATAGTCTGTGTGCTTCCTCTTTGTCAGTTTGTCCGTTCTCAGTCTCTGAATCTCTCTTTATTTCTGATCCTGTACCTGCTGTCTGGCTCTGTGTTCTTGTTTTATTGTAGTTGGTTGCTTGTCTGTTTGTTTGTATTGTGCTGCCTTTTGCTCTCATGATTTTTGTTTGGAATCAGCTTTTTAAATAAAGCTTACTTTTTCCTAGTAATTCTTTTAGCTAGTGCTCTAACTTTTGGATCCTTTTTTTTGTTAAATAACAGGTAACAAATTACACAAATTACACAAATTAGGTCTACATTCTCAATTGGCACAGGCAGATATTGCTTTAGCGCTAAGTGATTAGCTTCAAAAATCCTGACCAAGCATCTGTAGATATTACTCCTATTAAATTTCACCAGCGATTAAAAATCGATTCTAAGGGGAACTACGATGATGGGCTCAGACTGAAATATTGCTGTCGGGTCAGGAGTGAGATTTGAGGTACACAGCAGACGTTTCAGTCATGTTGGACTTCCCTAGAAAAAAAACTTTGTGTTCAAATGTGCATATTGAGCCAAAGAAACTGAGAATCCTCTTGCAAAGGCCTCATCCAGGAAAATTTCCCCCCACCTGTAATATTTTGACAATGACCACAGCTGCTGTTAATCTCAGAGAGCAATTTCACATGCTATTGTAACAAGGCTGTGACCTTATTTCTGCAAAAATGATCAATTTCCGATCACAGGGGAAAGAACCCCTCCAGAACTTTGCAACATCTATGCAAGATAACATTCCTATACTGCATGTCTGCTACTGATGGAAAGCCTCAAATCTACCATGGTTCAGCTCACTTGATCGAATGGGATTATTAGCACAGTTCTTATCACATCACCCAATTGGACAGCTCTAGTTGAGTGTTTTCTGTGACTGAGTGTCAAATGGTGGTTGTGACACAGGGGAAACTGGTTTTTAGGTGATTAAATATCATTTTACTCACGAGCCATCAAAATGTAGGTGTCTTGCACTACTTTAAGAGGTAATAGAATGAAATGTCTGCCCTTAATTGTCTTAATTCCTGTACACTTGAGTTTTTTTGTTTTTTGTTCTTGGAGTGGTAAATTCTGAAATATTATTTTAAAATACCAAATTGTTCACTGTTGGATGGTTGAGTAGTTAACATGTAAAGCACCAGCAGAGGGAAATAGCAAGAAAGAACATTAAGATAGTGATGATTTTTTGAGCCTTTCTTCTTTTTTGTGTGTAGACAGTCGTGTGTATACTTGTGAGTCAGCTTCGGGTGCAGAAAGCTGGATGTTGTGCCTTTGGCATCAATCAGATCGAGCGTAGAAAACAGTCAGCAGGACGATTCACAGGAATGACAGGTGCCATCACACTGCAGGCAGGGTTAACTCTGAGTTCAGTCTGCTCATACGAGCCCGTCTGCCCTGCTGCCACTGAAAATGAGTGGAAACCCAAGGTGAAGATCCTCCATGTCTGAGGTTGCTGAAAAATGTATAAGGCCATGAGGTGGCACGTATGTGTATTGCATTATTGATAAAGACAGACGTCACTGAGACCTCCAGCCTCAGGAGGCCTCTGGCTTGACAGAGAGTGTTTTCTGCAGGTTTTGCCCTCCTAACCCCTTTTTTTTTTTCTTTTTTCACCGGCCCCTCACCCCCCACTCATCATTTTTCTCTCCTTCTCTCTGTGGAGAGAAGCTCTTTTAGGTGTTTGAAACATATTAAACCCTTCACAAGTCTCTCAGAGCACAGTGTCATCCTGTTTCTCACCTCATGAGAGAGCGCAGCACAGCACAGCATGTCTCCTCTGGCTGAGCAGTGAAATTGTCAGTAAGAGGAGGATCTATCTAACAGACTCTGTTTGATGCCAAGGGGAAACCTAATAACCAATTGAGAGACCAACCAAAAAAAAAAATCTACAATTTAACTCCTCTTCCAAAGACATGTCGTGCTTTGTGTTGCCTTTCTGATTATTTTTGGACAGGAAAAATCTGATCTCTTAAATGTCAGGCAGATGAAACAAATGACTGCCAAGCAAATCTGACTTTTTGAAGCTTATTTTACCAATTGGAACAAAAATGCTGTGTTTGATGTCTCATCAATCAGACTGGATACAGTTGATGTGCTTTTGTTATTTAAAATCTCTCACCTGCTTCACACCAACAACTATATCCTTTTTTTCATTAATTGTTTATTCCAGAATAGTAGGGCTCATCCTAGTTGGGCTCATTCAGTCAGTGCTCATATGAAAATAATAGGCATGAGCAGGATATCTGATGCTCAGTAATACTTAAAATTGTCATTGCTTCTGCCAGGGATCGTAATCTTTGTGGCAGATGACTGTGCCTTTTCTGGTGCCACAGATTCATAACACTGAGAGCATCATTCATGGAGCAATCCAATATGTCGAAAGCAGAGATAAGGGGCGATTGCTGTCAGGCTGTTCCTGCTCTGAGGACTACAGGGTTCAAATCAAAGTCATAAACCCCAATAAACAGGGCAGAAGACCTCCCCAGTGAGATTAATCCTGATTAGATAATGGAAGGTCACAAACACACAGACATGATAACACAACAAAGGCCTGTCTTCTCAAAAGAAAGAAACAAAATCCCCATATCCTTTTTTTATCGACATCCCTGCCATATTGTCCACTCTGTTGTCCTGGCTTCTGTCTCTGCAGGACTGTAACTGGATAGGAGCAGCCCTGAACACAGATTGGAAAATCAGCTGGGAATCTAAAAACGATGCTATTGATGTGTTTGCCTTTTTAAATGTGGCGCTATGTAACCTAACACCTGTCTCCTGGCACGCCATGTGGAGATTCATCAAATGCACTTAGCAGAGAAGATTTTTTTAAGACGAGGTCTCCAGGCACCACTTGCAGAATGGCAGAAATTTAGAGACCTGTGGCGACCTTAATGACAGACTCTAAAATCAACACACAGTAATGGAGAAGTCTGACAAGTTGTGTTTACTTCAGTTTTTTAGCTCAGCAAGCCCGCAGTTTAAAAAAAACACACACACTAGCATTTAGTGTGAAATGTCTGCATCATCTGACATGCATGATAAGTAGCTTTTCACAACTCCATAGATTGCTTTATCTGATTTTCTGTAATAGGAATGATAATAACACTCATATTGTACAAAAAAAGATTTGTCTTATCTGTCAGCATAAAGCATAATCTCACAGGGCGGATTTTCCATATTTAGGCTTAGATCTATATTTATTCATGATGGATGTCCCTCAATTGAACCCTGTACATCCTTTGCATTTTTCCCACTTCAGTTTTATCTCTTGTGCCTGGAGAAACTCTGCGCACCAGGGAGAGAACACAACCGCAGGGTCCACACATGCAATTAGGAGATAAGTGAAGAATGAACTGGCCTTATGTTTAAGGTGCCTAAAGCCCAGTTCTTGCCCCTGTTCATCACAGATAATAGGCATGTCTACAAATATGTGCATATATTTGTGGATAAAATACATTCAACAATGTCAAGAATATGGATATTGTTTATTTTAAGTTGCTTTGCTTTTTTCTGCCTTATTATTCCTGGACCCCTTAAATAGTCAGTAATACAAACAAATATTCATCAAAGAGAGGATCATGGCATATGGGTTAAAGGTTTCACCTCATCACCACATTTATCACGCTGTTTACAATGTGTGTGTATGCCTGTCTCTGTTTTGTTAATTAACAGATGATATCTCCTCTACTTAACACCTTGCACACACTCCCGCTGCATGTACACAGGCCTCAGCAGGATTCTGGTCCGCACAAATAAAATGCATAGTACAGATAAAATTAAACAGCCCCATCGCTTGGTGGTTTCACAGCTCTCATACTTACTATACTGGACACGTCTGAATGCTTGTCACCAAAAAAAAAGTCCCAGAAAACATGCTATTGTCCTCCTTGCTGGCATTTTTAAAAAAGATTCTTAATACATGTTAAATTAGAGAAGAATAATAATGAATGATATAAAGAAAAGTGAGTGGGAGTGTAGCAAGCTCGCATTTATGTTGATTATCTTGAAAAGTCAAAAAACAAGTCAACTGGACTGTGTTGAGTTTTTTTTTTGGGAAGACGTTTCACTCCTCATCCGAGAAGCTTCTTCAGTTCGGAACTGAAGCTTCTTCAGTTATGACTTTTCAAGATAACCATGACCTGGATGAATGAGAATCTTCATAGATTTATGTTGATTGCAGACCATAATGCCCACTTGCATCAAATGAATGCAAACTATTTGAGCCTATAGCAATTATAACCAACTAGAGGCATTAGCATCAGGTTAATAAAAGCTTTTATGCTAATGTATTTTGAGAAAGACAAATGATATTTACAGCAAGATAACGGGACATTAGTTTTGAAGCAGTTTGCTGTTCCATTGCTTACTGTTTAATTTTTTTAAAAAAAGTCATCTTTTTTCAAGCCAAAGATTCCTGGCAAGCTGTAAAATGTATCGACTGAAGGCTCCTTGGAACACAGGGAAGGTTTTAATTTGCTTTGCATTTATTGCTGTAGCTTAAGTGATTTATCCAGGGGGTTCATTAGCCTCATCCTTATGCTCTGCATGTAAAGCCCAACACCTTAAGCAACCTGCCTTTTAGTCTCTTCCCCAGACAGCTCTGAAGTTATCAGAGTTAATCCAGCTTTTAGAGCATCGTCATGTACTGTGGGGAGCAACTACTGCGGGAGTCAATTAGAAAGCAGCTGTCAAGGAGGGGTGATCAGTTGAGTTGCCTGTATTTGTTGGCGACATGGCTCCAGGCACAGCAGTGACGGTTGGTTTGTCCAACACTTTGGTCTAGATTGAAATACGTCAACAAATGTAGGATTGATTTCTGTGAAATCTGGTACTGACATCCAAGGTTCGGGGGGGATGAATCCTTTTGACTTTTGCAATCCCATAACTTTTCATCTAGCAGCAACAGCAAGTCAGAGTTTTAACTTATCCAGCAAAATTTCGAATCATCTAAGTGATGGATTGACTCTAAAACTTGTAGAGACACTGATGGTATGATGACCCTTGCATCTTAAGTGATCCCATGATGTTTCCTCTAATGATATCCGGTCAAAATCAAAGTACTTCCAATACTTGAGTTTATGAAAACCATAAATATGGATGACTTTCCCTTCGGTCTCTGCTTTTTATCAAATAGTAGCAATTTAACACACGAAACTAAAATGGCGGCATTGTAAAATTATACATGCCACATATTGGTATGTTTGTGTTGTCATCCTGAATGTAGTAGCATGCTAAGAATGGAGGTGCTGTAAGCTGGGTCCGTCATTGGTATAATATCACAAAAGAAACTTTTCTAGGTTAAAAGTTCCTCAAAAATGAAATCTTTTACAGAGATACCTCATACAAAAGTGTAAAAATACTCAAAATGTGCTGTTAAGAGTATTAGGGACGTTTATTTTTTAATGGTTTGAAGGGAAGATGCTTTTGGGAGCATAGTGGAATTTTTTTCATTTAATTGTGGTTCTAAGAGGGACAGCTAGGCAAAGAGAGAGCAAAGCTTAGTGGCAACATCATGTCCAGCTCTCTTAATACTTTCATGATGCTGATTTTATCATTAAGCTCTGAACTGTTAGTGAAGATGTAGCCTCTTAATCCTTTTTTTGACCTTAACATTTTAGAAGATTTTATTAAAGATGGAAATCATTCCCTCAGAAAATAATGTTTAAATTACAGGGTCTTCACCTTGTTTTGATGGAACCAACAGCATGTTTTTTTTTACACCCTGCCCTTTGTCCTCTTCTGTTCCCAGGAGCAGCCAGGGCTTCATGCACATGAAGTTGTCACGGACGAAGGAGAACAAGTACATCCTGGGACAGAACAGCTGCCCTTTCGACAGCGTGCCTGAGATCATCCATTTCTACTCCAGTCGCAAGCTGCCCATCAAGGGTGCTGAGCACATGTCCCTGCTTTACCCTGTAGCCATCAGGACACTATAGTGCTCTGGGTCACCTGCTGGTGTTTGCCCATGCAGTACTCACTGGGCCACCCCAGGGTCACACACTTCTAGTCCCTCGGGACAGAACCCAGTAGGCTCATGGGAAGACGAACAGTGGCATCTCCAAAACTGCTGATCCTGACTCACCTCACTGGCTGACAGATTCCAGACCTGTTTTTAAGGCCTACTGCATACTATCTAATACATACAGACTCAATGTTGCAGAAGTCTTTATTATTTTATTTTATTTTATTTTATTTTATTTATGACATACAACCACTTCATTACATTGCAGATTATCTGATGAACATCATTTCATTGATTCTTGAGCTGACTTCCCTTAGCACTTATCAGTCAAAGAAAAAGAAAGGTACAACATTGTCACATTTGATGCTGGGATGTGTCTTTTCTCATAAAATGTTGTACCTTTTTTCCCAAGGAGTCCACATCGTGAAAATTGTGTATTGCTCATTTGGTTAGGCTCTGTTGAAACTCTAACTGTTTGTGAGGGGACTAGAAGATTGTAAGAGCCGCGTAAGGGAAGCGACATTTATGAGGCATGTTGAGGGATATTGTCCACATGGGCCCGATGCAGCGGCCAGGATATTGAATAAACTGGCCTTGTTTGAATAGTGTGTCTCCAGCTGCGTGGAAATAACAGGCCTGTGCACAGTGCAGACTGATCTCTCTATCTTGTCATAGTGCATGCTGTCTGCTATCTATCACTGAGTGGCTGTATCACACCAATGACAGTGTAAGTACCATAGTGGTGAGACAGGCAGGAAAGCATGATGGATGGGTCAACCCATCTGACACAGTACAATTGGCTGAGGCTGGAGACCAGAGCCTGTCCAAATGGACCAAATTAGCCCAGGTGCCCCTGCTAAGAATGGCTTTGCATCGGGAGAATGAAATATGCCTGCATTGTCTACCTCAGAAAATCAATTTCATTCGCCCATCTGCCGATCAATAGGTACAATGGGATTGCAGACATCGATCTGCCCTCCCTTCGACATTCCCAATTCCCTTAAAATTGCATCATCGGCTTGAGGAATATGTTTTTGAATTCAGTTAATCCAAGATTTATTTTATGGGAACAGGCAGATTTTCCAAATCAGTAATTGTATGTATAGTCACTAATACGATACTGTGTGATGTCAGTAACAAATGTTTTGTTAATGCCTTATAATGCATGGGTCAAATCAGTCTGCTAGATCAGCTGATTTCAAATTCAGCTTTTAACGATTGTTCTGTGACTGTAATTTATTCTGGGGTAATTATTACTGATGTGTTACTCCTTTGTGATGGCCCGTCGGCCCCTCTCGCCCTCATAGTTCTGTGCCGATGTGATTGTGTTTTTTGGAAATACTCCAGCCTCTTTTACTGTGGTGCTTTGCCTTTTTTTTTTTT
>JAUZTA010000001.1:20618756-20630739 GCA_034780835.1 Ctenochaetus striatus
GATCTCTGGCATTAAACTGAATAATTAAAGTTGAATTGTAAAACAGAAGGGCAGAAAAAACACATTTAGGTGCTGGCATGGGGTCAGTTTAATACTTGAGTCATTCAGTAAAATACCCTTTGATGCCTCCCTGCTGTCTGAACAACACAGACACAGTCAGACTGTGGTTTGGTGTGTTGGCACATTTAAGTTAATGCCTTCCCCTGGAAAACTAGCCGATATATTTACAGAAATCCTGCCGTTTTTTTTAAAGGATGGCTATAATGTGAGTCTGGTCTTTTGCTCATTGAATATTTATTCTGTTTTTTTGAATGTGTGTGCAGTGAATAACCCATATTCCCTGCCTCTGAGGGTAAATGTATTGAGATACAGACGGTCTTGCAAGCGTCTCTTTTGAGTTGGTTTCTGGCAAGCTAAACCTTTGTGAAAGTCCAGAGAGCAAGTGGTGAGTGTGCTGTTATGGAAACATTGTGATGAAGCTGCACTCCTGCCCACATCCTTCTCTGCTCAAGCCATAACTGAAGCCTCATGGAAAAGGTTTTGGTCAAGCCAGAACCTTAAGGTGGAGCAACAGCTGACAGCAATATTGATCGAATCTGAACCAAAACACCATTACTAATGTGTTTCCTGTCGTGATCCATTAAGAATGTATTTCATTATGTCCAAAATATGTGAAAATAAAAAAAAAAAGGTTGCTGACTTTGTAATTGCAGATTTGTGGAGAGATCCAGCCACTGGAACATAAGGTTTCACTTAAGTTGATTGGTGGACATTACAGCATGAAGCCACACCTTGATGTTCAGAGCTGCTCATCAAAGGTTGTGAAGTGCCCACAGAAGTTACTGTAAATGCTGAGTAACTCCACACCACCCATGGAAAAAGTGGAAAAAGGAGATAAAATTAGAGGCACTTTGCTCTCTAATTTAAAAAAACGTAGTAAAGGCGGATAAATCAGAAAAAAAGTTAGATGTGGAAAACTGAGCCTTTCTGTTGTCATAGCTCACAAGCTAATTTTAACTAGTTTTTGCCAGTATCATTGGGATTCTTATTAGTATTTTCTGTGTTTCTCTGGCAGACAACTACATTTAACATTTTCAACATGTGGTTATAAATGCTAAATCTAACAACAGAAACAGAAATAAAATTATAGGTGACATCATGCTTATTATAGAAGTGGGAATCATGAAGTAACTCAGGATAATAGCACAATAACAATGATATCACAATGTGGAAATTTCAGGAATCTCAAAACATTGCAGGAAAATTATCTGCTGAAGAGGAAAAATATCCATGAAAAGATAAAAAGCTGTTTTTTTTCCTTTTGGCTGCATTGTGGTGTCAGTTTCAGAGAATTTGATAAATATATTAGAACAGTATCTTAAAAAATATCATTCTTAGCCTAGTACCATCATCCCAATGTAAAAAAGCCATCAACTTTCAGAGGGTTGAGCTGCCAGAATACTAAAAAAATGAGGAATTGTCATAAAGTAGTGACTCTATGAAGTCAAACTGGCAGAGAATAATTTAAAGGGTCTGCAAATTTTAATAAAAATAATGATATGTGGCATGAGAATATCGATAATGTTTCGCAAAAGGAAGTAATACAATATATTCCTGTATGGATTTTTTGTCTCTCTTTGATGTACTGTGTGATAACTTAGCTTAAAGGGGTGAGAATGGAACATTCTGCTGCCAAATTAGTGATTAACCTGACGTGCCATAACTCATTCAGCAACACTCAGAAGACAATGTTGGTGGTAATTCACCCTAAAGAAACTAAAGAGAAGGACTGTTCTTGACTCTGTTTCTACTGTAAAAATAAAACTTTTCAAGCGTTCTTAACATTTGTTTTTGTAGCCGTGGTTAAAACAGAACTGCTGAAGTGTGTGGATGACTCACAAAACATGAAATCAAAAACTCCTGAATGAGTAACCACTTTGCTGGGTTATGAGACAGACAACAGACTCTCAGACCAACAGTACATGTTTTCACATGTACATCTGTGATAAAAAACCCTGTTTTTTGATCAACTTTACCTTTCTTTCCCATTGACCTTAGTTTTCATTTACCCCCATGAGCAGTAATGCATAGAATCTGAATGAAAAAGAAGGCAAAACACCCCCCACACATCTAATTTGGCCCTTTTATCAAACAAAAAACTTGTGCCATCAGAATAATTTGAGAGATTCCGAAACATCCAATTCCAAGGGGAGCATTTATCAACTAATATAGTTCTCTCAGGTCCCAGACACTTTCCTTCTTGGTATTCATTTATGGAAAAAGGGGGATCTGGATTACAAAAGGCAGAAGGATGTGAATAATTCACCAAAAGGAAGTGAGTGTGAGAAAAAGAAAGGAAGTAAGGCCATGTGTCCTTTTCCATACATGCTAAAAATGATGTAAAAGAGTTTTTGATAGGAAGCCAAGTTATTTAAGGCTGTGAGAGGATTGTTGCTCACATTTTTCATGTCTCTTTTGAAACCTTAAGGTTTTAAGCACTTGAAACTAACTGAAGCCATTTCACTGTAACAGCATACAGAACAAAAACTGTACAGTTTAGAACTGCTCGGCAAAATAATGATGCTTCGTAATGGTGTCAGTCATAAACAGTAACACAATACAGCCCATTCTAACATATTGTGAAAATTCTTAGAAGATATACAATGACTTAACTCACTGTCAGATCTTTCTACATGTGTCTTTTCAGTGGGGTTACTTTTATTATACAGAAATACCACATTATCTTAGTTTTCACAACAGTATTTTTGTTTTACAGCAGAAAACTCCTCCCTCTTCACTTCTTTTTTTAACCTTTCTTTTACTTTTTGTACTCTGCAGAGATGCTCACAGTGATTCTGTTTATACACCTATGGACAATATGCAATAAAATCTAGAATTTTATATCCATAAAAACAAATTACTATGCGCTATTTGAACAGCTTTGTATCTGTCCCAGAAGACATGAACAAGCATGGACACTGTAAAACTGGTATAATGTTATTATGATAAAAATGTTGTACTCTAGTTTCCCCCAGTTATTTATAGGAGGTAGTATAGGAGGTGTGGAACAATGAGTTTATATCGGTGACAAATTGAGTATCTCCAGTTTTTTTTTTAATACAAATACAAGTACAGTGCTTTTTTCTACAAACAGACAGATGCAAATGGTTACCTCTTCCAATGTCTCTGAGATTCATATCTTATGAATATTTCATGCATGGAGTGGAAGTAAACAGGGAGGAGATAGTTTTGTCTGTTTCCACTCGTTCTTAAAGAGGTGCTTTCCCTTTGAAAAGCAAAGAGAATGACTTGGCTGTTTCCTGCCAATTTTGGAAGTCCCCATTTGTCATCACAGCTCCACTCCCTCTAAAGGAGAAAAGCCTTGAGCAGGCCAGAGAAGAGACTGGTAATGTCACCTTCAAACGCACTTTCAGATAAGTTTGGAAGTCACAAAAATAATTCCAGACTCTCAAATAGCCTCTACTTCCTCAAGTATGTCTCAGACTCCACCCTTACAAGAGACGGAGTGAGTTAAAGCAGACATAGAAATGCCTCTCTCTGTTTCTGTCTTTTCTTAATCACTCCTCTGTCCTCATGATTTTGTTCCGTGTGTTAACAGTCTCCCTCCCCCTCTGACGTCTTCTGTTTTTTTCCCCTTGCAGTGCTGCGTCTGAAGAAGCTGACCTGCAGTGTGAATCCACCCTTGAAGACCATGCTGTCCCTCCTGCTGCCCGCAATGCTGGCCATCCAAGCAATGGGTGGGTGTCGCCCCTGCCTGTGCCCTACCACTAGTTCCATCTCACCACAATGGGAAATGCCACTTTTTGTTAAACAATACGCCCTGCAGGGCCTGTTAGTCTTCCCCCTCCAAAGACTCCACTGAGCAAAACAACAGTTCAAATAAGGCTACTCCCTAAAAAGTAATGTGCCAAAAGCTGGGAAGTTATAAACCCTCCCCGTTTGAACTCTCATCCATTCAGATGAGTTGACACAGAACATATTCCTATTTATGCGATCGTCCTGCCTCATGGATTAAAAAGACATTTTTCACAATAATTCCTTTAAGTTGAGTTTTTACAGGGTTACAGCTTTTTGAAATGGGAGTGTGTTTTTTATCTTTTCTCTTATTATTCAGCTTGTAAAACCGAATAGCTTTGACCTTTTTCAGACAGGTAAGGAGTAGCGCTTGTGGCTTAGGGTGAGGCCCTCGATGAAAACTGCTTAAAGTGCAGTTTGTCTGCTGTGACTCAGGGGTGTGTGGTGTGTGTGGAAGTCATCCTCTTATATTTATAACAGGGGGAAGCAGGGGTTGTGGTTGATGTTGCAAGTGAGGATTCATAACTCACGTACTCAAAAGTTTAACTTCAGTAGAAATGGCACTCCAAGAAAAACTCGTGTCATCATAAAAAAGAGACAAATAGCCTGTGCTGGCCTGATAATGTCTCACGACACGGTAAATAAAAGCAGAGAATTGAGCTTGTCAGAAGAGGGGTTGACAGTGCATATATTTGAAAGCACCCTTCCCTCATTTGGTGGGTGGATGACACATGATGTAAATTAAATCTTATAGTGGATGATTTGCCTTTATATTAATGTATAGCCTGAAGAAAAAGATGAAGGCAGACAGCTCTGAAAGGGTCCTTCTGCATTGCCAAAAAGAGGTTCAGTGTACTTTGGCGAACCCTCCAAGTTCACAAAAAGAACTTTTATTGTCCAAATCGCCATCATTTAAAATGAGCTATTTTTCGCCTTTTCTGCTCTCTGGTTGAGCTGACATAACCTCCTATCGGCCATCAGTGGCACATTTCAATCTTGACTCAGTGGACCTAAGTATCTTCAGTGGTTCATTAGGGACCTATTCTCTCCCAGCACAAATGGGCCCACGGCTTGCTCATTACTGGCTGTGTGGCATCCACTGCCTAACTTGCTCCCCTCACTGAAAGGGGAGAGGAGGAGGAGGAGGTGCCGGGGACTGATGGGGCTCTTTAACTCATGGGTAATGGGCTATTGTAGCACACACGGTGATTCCGTTTCTCCCTGCTAACTGGAGCTCTAAGTGATTAGAGTCTGGTTTGATGCCACAGTGTGCACATGCAACACTGCATAGTGATACAAAAACATTACCTGCTTTGTGGAGCTTATTTGATTTAGTGTGATGTTATAACTTCGACTGTGCCACCAGCTTCAAATAGAGTTTAAGGTGCATTTCAGAACAACACATAAATTCAATCTTACTTTGTGTTTAATTCTGTGTTAATTAAGATATTGAGCAGAGTGGCATATACTTGATAACAATGGGAGCTGACAAATCAATGCAGTGTTTCCATTTATACCAGAGTGAGACAACAGTAATTATTATCTGAGTAACTAATTAAAGGTCAGCCTGGTTGCCTTTGATTTATAAACAGCCATGTTTTTTGCTCGTATTGGCCACACAAACAGAAACCTCACAGCTTTATGCATGTGTGTGTTTGTGTGCATATCTGCTCTGATATGATTCAGAGTTCCCTGCATTAGACCCCCAGGTCCTGTGCAGGGATCACTGGCTCTAATCCTCCTTGTATTCAGCTGTGTCTTTGCTTGATAACTTCAGCAAGTGCCCATATCAGCAGACACGATTGCACTTTGTGGTCCTTGCCAACACACTTCCTATCATGAGAGCAGTTTTGGTGGAAGAAAAAAGAAAAAAACACAAGGACAAGCCCATGACAGCGCTGTCATCCCGACGCAGTAACATTGTCTCTGTAGCTCCCAGCTGTATCCTGACTCAGTAGTCAGATGATGGATCATTCTCTGTAAAAACCTCTCCCTGATCTTCCTCATACAGCACTGCACAGCTGTTGTGTCACTGCAGCTGTGAAAAGGCTTGTCTGTGAGGGGTTGTTGATTTTTGCTTAAATGCACCATTGAGGAAGCAGAAATGAGGGAAATTTTGCTACACTTACCACCATGTGGCTTCAACCTTTGACCTAACCATTAGTGGTTATAAATTTCAGCAAAATGTATGGAATGTCAGCGCTTATGTACGGTAATGACTGAGCCGGCACAACTAGCTAAGTACAGTAACATCCTTGGCTCACTCCAGCACAGCACACAGCAGTGTCAGCCAGTGGCAGAGCTAACAGGAGGCTGTCTAGCTAATTGCTTGTTGTTGTCATACTCTGTTCAGTTAGCACAGCCACCAGGCTGCCAGATATCTCAGCGTGCACCTCTTAGCACCCAAACAATGAAAGACAATTGTATTCATGCAAATGCAAAAATGAAAAGCTGACCGGATTTTACTTCAGTGATGGGAACTGTAAGGTAATCCAAATTAATTAGCATAATTGGATAGATTGCATCTATCATTGTAGTCGGCAGGCACACATTATGGCAGGGCTCCGGAGCGTGAAAATAGCCTGCTCACGCCTGCATCTCTGGTGTACTTTTTAAAGGTCTGCTAACTATGAATGCCCTCTTCCTGTCCTCCTTTTCTCTTCACAGCAATTGATTCTGCAGAGAGGGGACACTTTAGCCTGTGCAGAAATTCAATCTAGGGTTATTACACCATATCAGTGATGTTCTTGCTAATTTGATTGCGTCCAGTGAAGTATCCTTTTAAAAACAATCGAGGACAGGCTCTACAAAGATTGGTTTCGTCGCAATGCATACATAATGACCCGTCTCTGTTGGCTTGTCTGTGTCTCACCGTTTCACAGCTCTTCTTTTCTCACAGTGCGCTCATTGAAACAGAGTGCATTACCCAACAAGCACCTCATGATTATTTCAACAAGTCCTAAAAATGCTGCCTTGTGGGGTCATTAAAAAATTGATATGGTTAATATGCCGAGATTGCAGTTCTAGAGGGTGAGGGGCCTGGAGCCATATGTGGGTCTGCTGTGCGCCTAGTGGGCTATGATGAATGGGTTGAACGGATGCTGATCTGTGCTCCGAAAGCATCACAGCCACTGACTTTGCTGAGGAAGCAACCCAGCAACTGACACAGGGAGACACCGCCCCCCCCAGGGTGTTGCATTGGTGAAGCGGCGGCTGCGGTGATGTCAGGCTCTTCCATCGTGACAACACACAGCTGGCAACAAACTGACCCTCGCTAAACCCCACATTACTCCCGGTGCATGAAACAATGAATCAGCAAATGATATTAACCTGTGAAAGAACAAAAAAAAAAAAAAAAAAAAAATCATAAGAGAGCAGATGTAAAACACCTGCCTCATCGGAGGGATCATCTGAAAAACCCTCCTTGTCTTTTGCATCAGCTCTTCCTGGCTCCTTTATAATGACGGACACACTGTATTTAAACCTCACTGTAGCCTGACATTATTAGAAATGATATGCATTCAAGTCAGATCTGATCCAATGACCCTCCTGCTACCTTGGGGTGCTTTGGCGCCAGGCAGCCCCCACCTCCCCCTCCTACCTTTTCCATCCCCAGGCTCCTGCTCATCAAAAGCTCTCAGTCTCTCAGGCTTGTAAGCCAGAAGCTTGCCCTTATCTGCCCGCTGTTCTTCAGCCGGCACAGTTATCTAACTGCCGGAGCCCATTAACAGGTTATTGACGGGATATGAGATGGCATACATCTATGAAGGAAGCAAGACGGCGGGAGCAGAGATAGGGAGCAAGAAAGAGAGCAAAAAAAAAAAAAGAGAAAATGGCACAATGGTGACTCTCATCTTGATTTATGACATTGCTGAAAATAAGCAAGTCAGAGTCCTTGTCTCCCCTATCTGCCATCACCTGTATCTCTCCCTGAGTGAGGGCACTCACACTCCATGATGAGTTCCTGGAGCAAAAATGGGAAAGGAAGAGATTATACTTAGAGCTTAATGTTGAAAGTGACCCCTTTACACCGCAGACAGCTTTAAGTCTCACTTAATCTCATCCATACTGTGGCTCTTTCACCGAGGGGCCATTTGAAAAAGTGCTGCTCAAGACACAGGCCCATTTTTTTCAGATAGCTAATTTCAAATCAAATCATGCTAACTATGCACATACTCACATCTCTCCAATTATGTTTTCCAGATGCTATTTTTTTTTCTTTTTTTTTATGGAATGGACACCCACATCTGCTCCTGACAGCATGAAATCAAAAGCTAGCTTTCCCCTTAGACTTTTACAGGGATTGGTTATATCATGAGAATAATCGGTATGAAAGGGCTCACAGATCCTTTGAGCGAAACCCTTTGATGTTCAGGTGGTGCAAAATGCCCAGAATGAAAATGTGCTGCAGTTACGCTTGTCACCAGAGGGTGGCAGTGTTGTAAAAGCATATTTCTTCTGTTTGTCTTCTTGCCTGACTAAACTCTACTGTCATTGCAGTCTGTTAGTTTTGCGCCTGTTTACTTTGCTGTGTCAATATTGCCCTCTTCAGAGCAGGTGCCTTATTTGTGAATTCCTATGAATATTTCCTCCCATGTTTTATGTTTCAGCAAGGTTTCAGACATACCCTTTAAACATGAGTACTTTCTGTGTTTAACAAATGGCTCCACTGATTGTGCAAATAGCTCTGCTCACTGTCTGATATTGAACTGTCACCTTTTATAAAGAGAGATTGCGAGGTGATAATCTCTGTGTGGTTTGGTATTGAACTGAGTCCAGTTGGATTGAAGTCGTATTGCCTATTGAGCTGAAAGACCCTGGATTGGTATCAAATTGCATGTTTGAATTTGTGTGTGTGCGTGTGTGTGTGTGTGTGTGTGTGTTGAAAATCCACATATAAACCACAGCTAAAGTCAGTGAACTGTGAAAATATTCATTGCAGATAGCTGCAAAAATTACTTGTCTTGAATAATGAAGATATGCTTTCCTATTCTGTGTGTTTGGAAGTATTGGCATGTCACATTAGATGGGACTCACCTGTCTAAAACCTAAGTCCCTACAATATAAAACATTTTTTTTTTTTTTAGTGGAAAGGTTAGGTTAGTAGTTGATGTTAGGCATAGAGTTAAAAAAAACTACTGGTTATGGTAAAGTTAAGGTTAGGATAGTTCTCCAGGGATTCAGGTCAATGTAATGTCCTCAGAAGTGGTGGACACACAGCTTTATGTGTGTTTTTGTGTCTGTCAGGGACAGATCAGAGGCCAGGGCACCTGTGTTCCAGCACTGTGTGTATGTGTGTGTGTTTGTGTTTGTGACTGCTGCTGGTCATGCTGATGGGAACCTCTCAGCTCCAGAACAGTGTCTCCATTGTAGAGTTTCGTGTCCAATTCCTCAGACAGTGTGTTGCTGTGGGGCTGTCAGGAGTCATATAGGTGTGGAATATCAATCGTTTTCTGGCCCTTGAGTGTCTCTGCATGAAATTGTGTGCAGGAGGGTGTGTATATGTGTTTATGCTGGATATTATTTGGATTATATTTATACTGTTACCACAGATACCAATGCTAACCAGTATGTTTACCTATTTCTTTTTTCAGCAGTAGAGAGGAAGACTAATGTGGACCTTTATATTACTGATCACTTCACCTAGTCAGTTTCTACAGAGAGTATTTTGATGCAAAATCATTCCTCTCTAGTTGTTACATCAATAAACAACAGCAGAGATAAAATAACCTTAATTTAAAAGTCCAACTCGCACTCATACATAACTGATCATTTCTTGCATCATGATGAGGTTTTTGAAATGTGGGGTATTTTTGTCCCAGAAGGGATAAACTGACTGCAGTGATCAACAGCTTGGTACTACTCACTAGCAGTGAATCACGCGGTGGCTCAAGCTGGGCTTGTGTTTATGGGTATATATTGAGGATGATCAAAGAATGATCTCAGTCTCTATAAAAGGACAAAACTTTTCTAGTTTACATTTCTCTCTCACTACAAAACTGATTTGAGTTTAAATACCAACATATCCCTTCGCGGGCTTGAAACATGACTGCAAAAAGATACATTACATGTCAGATTTCAATTGTGACCATTTTTCACAGTGAAAAAAAAAAGCTACAAATGACCAAAACAAGTCTTGCAGCATAATCCATTTCTCTGCTGTCCATCTGTGTCCTCAGTATGTTCCAAATAACCATATTTTTTGCCAAAAACCCTGCTAAATGCAAATTTTCCATCACAGTCCTAACAAGCTGTATTTATGACTATAGTCAAATTATAGTTTCCCTTCTAGCTCAACATGTGCTTTTTTTCCCCTTAAACTGTCATAAATCTATGTGTGAATTTAAGTATGTTTATGTAAGATAAGAAACGGGGATGCATTTCTCTTTTGTTCTTCATATTTCTTCAGTGAATTTGTCTTTCAGATAAAGAAATTTTAGATCATATATATGATATTCTGAATCCTTGCTGAATGTAGATTGCAAATTGCTTTCCTGTTGTCTCCATCTAAAACTGTAAACTACATCCTCACCGTGGACAACACTTTTGGCTCAGTGCTACTGCCTCTTCTTCTCTGTGCACAGTAGGTATATACTGACACCTACTGGTTTGGAATGTATAGATGCTGCACCTGTTGAACTGAAGAAGGCAATTTTGGAGCAATTCCTCAAAGAAAAATACAATTAAGCAGTAAAGTGATTTTATCCCAGTCTTGTCTGTCAACCACTAAAATATTATTAATTCAAAGTTTTTAAATTTCTTGTGAATATGGTCCACAGACATAAATGAAAAACAGTATGAAAATTCTACATCAGCACGTTTAACTGGTTTTCTGAGCTTGTCAACATGCACCTACGTAATTTATAAATAAAGTATTTCACTATAAATAAAACATATTCTTAGTATACAGATGATTTATGAATCTGATTGGTTTTATTAATGTCCCAGTGCCCCAGTAAACCCAGCTGCAGTACCAGTGCCATAATAAAGCATTTTTAATTGCATACAGCCATTATTTATGTCACTGTTACAGTTTTCTTATTTTAATATTTTAGTGTTTGCTATGAAAGTGTTCAAGGGACTATAACCTTTAGACTCTTGCTTCACATGATGACCACAGCTATTCAATTTGCAGTGACATTGTAATCCTGTACAGCACATATTATTATACAGTGATCTAAAATGACCCTTTTAATATAATGTGTTCAAAATAGAATTAAGTTTGATTAATGGCAAAACGAAGACGTGTATGATTTGTTTAATTGAAGGTAAACACGTAAAAATTAGGCCTGCCCACAAAAACAGACTGACAGATAAAAGCTAACATTCTTATTCCAGGTATCTGGATATATGTTTTTACATTTATACAATACAGACTGTAAATGCATGTAGGAGCTAACGTGCACTCACCTGTCTGTATCCGTCAGATTGATGAGAGAAATCACAGGATTTTATTCACCAACAGCCTTGCTGTCACTCTCTCTATAAAAGAACTCCTACTGGCTGTCTGCTGTCATCCCATAATGTCTCTGTCTCACAGTCCACCTCCATGCTTACCTCATGTGCCTAGCTAGAATCAACTCACAATACAAACATGCTAGGAGCAAATTCAGCAGCGCCAATGCTTTGCACACCTGAGTAAAGCACGATCTTAAGAGGAGCTGGTAATGACAAGGTGGTGGGTATGTTTTCAAATTTGAGTGGTGAGTGGTCTGAAGATCACTTGCAGCCTTCTTTAGCCATCCCTGTGCCTTCGCTGCTAAGCAGGGCTGGTTGCCAGTGCTCGCGAAGGCTGTAATGAGTTTATTTCATGTCGGCTGTGAAAGTGCCCGTCTCTGTCTCGCAGGCACTCAAACAGAGCTGAGGCCCATAAACACAAAGTGCAGTGTGTAAATCTCCACAGCCCGACGTCTCCCAGCCTGCCCTCTATGGCTTTTGAGCATCTCTTTATCGACAGGAAGAAGGGGGTAAGTGGCTACAAGGTGCAGTCCGTCCCCCTAACCAAAGACCGTTTTTGTTAGGAGCTTCAAGCTCTACTAGTTACACTTGTTTCTCTGGAGAATGCATGTTTTTTCATGTGGAGCGCATACCTGGGGAGAGACGATCAAACGGTTAGCTACGGCACAGAATGTGCTGGTTGTTGTAAACAGCAGCAGATCAAAAACAG